>JBCEWB010191982.1:0-24889 GCA_039654565.1 Peronia peronii
TTACTGAAAAAGTCGGATATCTGCAGACAGTATGCCATTCCAAACTCCACTTTGTCTTGAAGAATTAAAAAAAAAAAGAAGAAGAAAGAAAAATCACAAACGACATAACAGCTACATAACCACACATTTTATATGTGTAACAACAACAAGAACAACAAAAATGAAAATGGAGTGGCCTTAAGACATAAGCTCACGGTGAGGACACTCTTCAATCAGGGGAGGTAATTCGATAATTTAGTTTGCATCCCTGTTTTAATTTAGCCTCTTTGGATACAACAAACTAGCGATAGAACGAAAATGATTTCCATTCCCCGCAAATTTCGCTCTAACCGTGTTTGAGTGTAGCTTTGGTAATGATTGTTTATATTATTTATGGGTTAATCCTTGTAACACATCCTGTGCTTAATCTCAGTAATGCAGTATCTGTATGCTGTCTCTGTGTCAGAGCATACTGCAAATAACACAGTGTTTTAACTGTTTCACAATTCTTATCAATGATATTAAGTTGTGTTCAGTGTCTGCAAGCATGCAATGCAAGCGTTTGCCCCGTAGATCCGAGATATTGGCCTGGCTGTGTTCATTATTATTTAGAGGGTCACAATATTTAAACGCCCGGTTGTGGTGGAGCCAAATTTCCACCCAGGATTTTTTTTACCATAGGATTTTTTTTTGCTGGAAAGGTTGAATCCTCTTCTTTCCAACCATATTTTTTGAAACGCCAAAATTCGTAGCATTTGTCTGATAATTGAAGGTAGAGAAGGTTAACATTTCATAAAAATTAACACAATTTAACCATTTTTGGAACGCCTGTTATCTTCTCATTCACAAAAGAGATATCATTAAAAAATATACCACAGAAAAATTAAGACTTGCATCTCGATGTTTATATTTTATCTTACTGTTTCACGATCTTCTATTGCACGTGTTGTTGTGTTAGAATACCACACATTTTCAATAAGTCATGGCTATTAGTCCACACTTCCCGGTGGGCCGGTGTGGAACTGTGACTTGACCTCTTTACCCTGGCCAAGCTATCGGCACAGATCAAACTAAAGGCACACTGGTGCACAGCCATATTTCAGTGGATTCACTTTTTTATTTTTTATATGTATTAATTTTTTAAATATTTTGTTCACTTTCGCGTCTAAAAGTAGCTGAGTGACTTTTAGCCTTTTTTTTTTTTTTTTAAATCAGATTGGTATTGTGAGACATATGTCACTATTGATGTAAAGATAGTAATACAATTTAATATTTTTGATACATGGTATCATGTTAACATGTTGTTTACTTTGTTGTGGAACAGGGCACTTTGGCAGAGAGAATTCGAGCAGGAGGTGCAGGGATTCCTGCATTTTTCACCCCAACAGGATTTGGAACTCTCATTCATCATGGAGGTGCTCCCATCAAGTATACAAACGATGGAAAGGTGGAAATTCCTAGCAAAGAAAGAGAGGTGAGTGATGAGCATACAGTTCTAAATAATGTGCTTGACCACTTAACTGCCCGCTTAGAAAATGCTTATTGTGTCTAAACCATTCATATGTTATGCTTTTGGATTACTTATGGATTTAAATTTACGAATCTAAACACCCCAAAACTAAACATTTTTGGATATAAGACATACAGATGCATCCTTTGGACAGACAGAGTGAGGAAAGATTAAAACTATGTGATATTGGGCTTCCATGAAAGGAAAAAAACATAACCTTCACATCCACTATCAGTTGACCACTGGTCATCACAGTGCTGCCCATGTAATACTGTAGTTTTTTATACAATCCTGCATATCATTTCAGGCTTGTTAAGCATTATTTTCATACAAAACAGCTAAAAATGTACTAAACTATCAATTCATCTTCTTCAACATCAATGGAAAGTTCATTTTTACTTGTGTCCACAAGATTCTCTTGAAAATCCGATTAATCGGTAATTTTTGCAAGTGAAAACACATACAACCTGCTCACAAATGTTTGGGGCCCATGCAGATTGGTTTGTGCTGGTTTTCCAGGTAGTTGTTGCTTCCTTATGGAACCTTCAGTAATATTCAAGCAAATTTAGTACTATCTGAATGCGGATGCTGTGCAGTCAATTGGTTAAAAACATATAGCACTTAAAAAAAAAAAAAACAGAAAAAAAAACTACAGCCAGACTTTCCTTTGCAAAAGTTTTAACACCTCTGCGACAACTGATTTATTAAGTAATTTATTACTCTCATGCCATTCAGCCTGAAGACTTGTCCATTATAATTTGCATTCGAATTAATTTCTTTTCTGGTGACACAAACACAGAGGTAGGATTAAAATACCTGCCCTGTACTGCCTTCAGGCCAAACTTGTATTTTCTTCAACATGACGAAATATCGTTTCAGAAACCCTTGTTTTCCAGGAATTTCTCCTGATATGTTTTGGGTTAAGAAATTCATCAATAGACTTGTTCTTAATTCAAAGTGATGGTGTGGCACTTGTCAACTCTCCATTTGTTTAACATTGTTAGTCGTCATGTGATAGAGACATCTCACTCCTTTATTTACATTGTGGAACACACTGAGTTGTGAACAATGTCTACAACACGGACTGTTGTGCAACTTATGCATGTAGCAATTTCAAACAGGGCAAGAGAATAGAGAAATTCACTTTCAATGCATCTCTTTTGAAATCAAAAGATAAGTCATTTTGTACCTTTGATCACAAATGTGATTTCGGCTAGCATGTGGCCAAGCCTCTCACCAGATGAAGATTCAGTGACCAGATTGGCAAACGAAGTTGTATGTGTGAATTTATGTTTGTTATATATAGGTATGTAGGTACGTAAGGAAGTGTCTATATATGTATGTGTGTGTGTGTGTGTGTGTGTGTGAGAGAGAGAGAGAGAGCAGAGACTCTGTAGGTAGCTCCAAGGAGTTTGCCTGCTGAAGTTGTCATGCATACATGCATGACAACTTCAGCAGGCAAACTCCTTGGGGCTACCTGCAGAGTCATCAGAACATCTACTCTGAGAGTCTAGGAAACAGGGGACAGCAGGGCGGAGAGAGTTCAAAAGACTAATTATATGAGGGTCAGGCATGGGAATTTGCTGCTTTTTTTTCAGTCACAGCACATATTTTAAACTGGAAAAATCCTATTACACATCACCAACCAAATGTGATGCAAAATGACACTCTGTTGCCTAGTACAGCATAAGTATAGTCTTTCTTTGGACTGACTCAGTGTAGAATTTGGGCCAAGGGAAAGAATCAAGTAAACTTGTATAATTTTCCACAGTACACCTGACGACTGCTCGTGGCACACTAATGTGCTGTGACACAATGGTCGAAAATCACTGGATAGAGGAATTCCATAATCAGATGAGCATCTTGGTCTCCACCCCTGAACTTCTCCATTCACCGATTTCTGTTTCAGCCACTCAAAAAAAAAAAAAAAAGAGTAATTATCATATGTCTGGGTGAAATGAGTGGACATCAGTGGCAGCTTAGTTGAGAAAATCTGATTTTTCTGACCATAAGGTGACAGGAATGAACTTTGAAAATGAATCTCAATATAGTAAAGTCATAACTAAGTCATTTTTTTCATCAAATTTGAAGTATACTTATTCTCCTTTCCTCTGACACTGATAACTCTGTGTGAGAAAAATTTGCTGACAGACTTATTGCACTAGTGTGCGATATTTATGTTAAATGCAGAAGAAAAAAATTTGCCCCAGCATTTTGACATACAGGCATACATAGATTTTTTTTTTCATTTGTCCATGGCTTACTAAACTAAACTGCTGTTGACTTTACACAGTTGTGTGCACAGTATCTTCTTTTAATATGAAGAATGAATGATGATGGGACTGGTGTAAGAGGAGATGAGCGGAAAGATAGGATGTATGGTTTGTTCAAAAACCAAATTAGTGCAAGCTTGTCTTTGCTGTAGTGTGCACTGCAAGGAACTGGATCTCTATCTTTTTCAGTCTGTGGTGGCAACATTTTTGTGTTTCGTGCACTGCGAGGAAAATCAGATCTGGCTTATGCTAGTTTATGATAGCAACAGATTTGTGATGTGTATATTGTGAGGAACCAAATTATTTAGGTTGTGGCAGCAGTCTTGTGTTCTGTACACTGTGAAGAACCAAATTATCTAGTTTATTCTAGTCTGTAGTGGCAACAGTCTCGGGTTCAGTGTACTGCCAGAAACCAAATCATCTAGTCTATTCTAGTCTGTGGAGACAACAATCTTGTAATGTGTGCACAGCAAGGGATAAGATCTGACTTGTTCTTATCTGTGGTTGCGACAGTCTTGATCTAGCTTTGCATGCACAGAATTATGCAATTAAAGAGCTCTACCCTGGATGAAAAGAACCGGTAAAGAGGATGATTCGACAGCAAATGAAAAAATCTAAGAAAGGGGAAGATAATGCCAGATCTCTCTGCATGTGGCAGTAGGAAATAAAAAACACTGTCCAGAAATTTTAATGAAATGAAGTAAAAAAAAAAAAAAAAGAACTTGAGTAAATTCTTTAAAGGATATAGGGAGCGTTTCCTCATTTAATGGCTTGCCACGCAGGTATACGAGGATGTTAAAAAAAAAAGTTTATTTCGTTGTAATTTAAATATCTGTGACAGTTTCAGTTATCCATATTTTGAGAGTTATGTCCCTTCACTTCACAAAGATGGCGGCTAGTTTGATTCACTCCCGGATTTCCTAAATCATGAGTAATGCACTGATGGCTAATCGTTATTTATATCGAGGGTGATAAGGATTCTGTCTATTAGAGTCAAAAATGCCTGTGCGAGACAGACTGCAAGAATTTCAACAGCAGAGAGAGTTGCTTCAGAGAGAAAGCAGCAGAAAATCAGGAAGAGATTCAAAATCAAAAGAGATGGACAGCTCAGGCAGAACAATGCGGTCCTTCTTCGCCAATGTAAGGCAGATCGAGGCACAGCTCAGGAAAATGAAAGATGTTGTTGCTGAAATTGAAACACTACAGAAAAATATGTTCAGTACCCTGTTTGCTGACAAAAAAGATATCACCAAATATGAGTCACTGGGAGAAGCTGTTCGAAATGATGCCACTAAGATTGGAGGTTCTTTGAAACAACTAGAGAAAAAATTTGACAGTTCTGACTATCCAGATGATAGTGCTTTCAAGCGAATCAGAAATCAACAACTTAGTACTCTTGCTGCAGAACTCAATATCTCAACAAATGAATTCTTCAGAATTCAAGCTGAGTATATGGACAAAATGAAAAATCGACTTCGGAGACAGTTGAGTGCTCGCGGTGATAAAGCTGCTACAGATGATGCAAAAATTAATGCTTTATTGGATCAGGATTCCCATGCTGTGTTCACGGACAATTATATTTCTGATGTTCATGACATGGAGCAAACTCTGCGTGATCTAGATGATCGTAAAAAGGATATTCTTGCATTAGAGAAAAGCGTGACTGATGTTAATCATCTGTTCAAGGATTTGAACTTCTTATTGTCAATTCAAGGTGAAACAATAACTACCATAGAAGATGCTGTTGAAGATGTTGACTCTCAAATTAGGAAGGCAGTGGACCAGATAAATGATGCAAACAAAAAGCACAAAAAATGGTGGAGAAGGAAGTGTTTCATGATAACTATTCTTGTAGTTGTTATTGTCACAGTTGGGGGTATCATAGCTCTCACTTTTCTTTAAGTTTAAATAGAGTTATTGTTCTACTTGATAAGTAGAGTACTACATTAATCATGGAGAGATTTTATTGATAAACGTATGTAAATGATGTACTACTAAGTTTTTGTCATTTAGTAGGTACGAGAAACCGCCCGGTTTAGAAACAAGAAATCTGTCTGAACGGGTGAAACTGCATCAATTTTGATCAACTTCACACAGCGCTATAGATCTAGATCTAGCTAAATAGAGTACTGTCCCTTGGTGACCCAGTGGACAGCTTTGAAAATAATCAAGCAATCAGTGTTTTAGTACCAATCGAAACCTAGATCTAGATCTATATTATTATTTTTATTCATGTTATTGTGAATCTAAGTCTAGTAATGGGATTACAACATTGCCCTGGGTTTATTACTTTGATAAACAATATTTAGCGGTCTGTGGTTAAATAGCAAGAGAATTTATTCACAGTAGTGACCAACACATGGAGGAGAAAATTGCAGTAAAAATCCCTTTCTTTAGTTCTTGTAAGTGGTTTTTATTGTGAAGGGATGTTTAGAAAATACAATGAAGCTATCAGTGTCAAGACAATATACTGGAATACCATGGTTCTATGATAACATACACCATGTTTGAGAAATGACAATCCATCAGTGTCAAGACAATGTGCTGGAATGTCATGGTTTCTCTGCTGACGTAAATTAACAATATTTATTCATGTTTGAGAAATGACAAGCTATCAGTATTGATATATCAAGACAGGATTCTGGAATGTCATGGTTTCTATGATAAATGCACATACATGTATATATTATTCATGTTTGAGAAATGACAATCTGTCACTGTCAAGACAATGAGCTGGAATGTCATGGTTTTTATGACAGGAACATATTCATGTTTGAGAAATGACAGGCTTTCCAGTATTATAGTGTCATGGTTTCCATGTTGACATGATATACAGTACTTCTGTTTGAGAAATGTCAATCTGTCCAGCAATAAAAAAGTGGTGGAATATGAGTTCCTTCAATAACATAAAAAAATACATATTACATGTGTACATATGTATTATTATTTGTATGTTTATGTTTGAGGAAAATTCTGTTAACTGTCAAGAGGAAGTGTTGGAATGTCAAGATTTATATGTTGACATAAGTAAGTATTTGCATTTAAGAAATGGCAGTCTCTCTGGTTTATAAGTAAGGAAAATGTCATGGTTTCTATGTAGCATTTTTGTTTGAGTTTGTTTTGTTTGTTGATCAAAAAAGTGTTTGAAAAAAAAGGTGCTGGAAAGTCAAGTTTTCATATGATGATATAAGTTATTCTTTAAGAAATGGCAGTCTGAGAGTCTATCCAATTTATAAGTGTCAAGAGGAGGTGATAAGATGTTAAGGCTTCTAATCTATGTCTGCATAGATCTACATATTTACTTTTGAAAAATTGTAGTTTATCCATTAAGTGTTGAAACTATATCTAGTACTTTGCAGATTGCTTTTTCCAGCCCAAGTAATTTCATGGTCGTGTCACAAAAAAGTTCAAAATTTTTATTTTCAGGCATATTTTAATTCTGTTTTAAGAGAAATAAAGCAAAATGGCTCTATCTATAGATATTCTTCCCCGTCAGGCAATCATTATTAGGTATTTTTTCCTGCTGCCCCAAAGTTTCTTTATCCACATGATCCCCTCTCCCCCATCTTTCTCCCCTACTGCTAAACCACCATGCTGCCTAGATCTAGCTGATTGGTCATTACCCCTTTTCTCATCACTAGTATAAATGGATCTTGACCCAGACCTGTATCTATAACATACTAAATAGTCATCAGAATTATCATCACTTGGTGTAATGAATTCATGACTGTCACTGTCCGTCTTGTCAAACCTACGTTCTCTCTTCGAAATGGACTTAAATTTCAACACCACTAACACTTCCAGACCATTCAAGTTGTGCATAAATGTTATATAAGAGGGCATTTCCTTTATTACTTCCTCAAAGAATGTCAAGAAATAAAAAAAATGAAAGCAAAACTATGCCTTACACCAAGAATGGATAGTACCTGTTGGCAGTGCGGTCAGAAAATAACTCAGAGAATGGGGAACTCCCATTCATGGGATGAACTGTAGGAGAAGGTGCTGGAAAGTCAAGATTTCTGTGACGACATAAATATTTATGTTTGAGGAATAATTATAATTTATCTATCGACTAAATGTTAAGTATTCCAACAACAAAGTATGATGAATGAATTTTTGATCAACCCTCTACACTTACAAAATAGGGTTAAATCAGTTAGTAATGTATATTTATTTAGTTGCTGGATTTTTGATACTTATGTTATATATATATAAGTCAAGTCAAGTTTTATTTAGCTTTTCAATCTCCATGGCGGAGATTATCTCTGCTGTTATTGATAATCATGTCAGGCCGGCGCAAAGTTGTTAGCTCTCCATGTGTGTCCATAAACTCACATACCAACATGCCCCGAAGGACACCTGTAAAACAAATGCCAAATGGGTAAAAGTGGGCACATGGCCTTTATTGTTTTATTTTTAATGTTTTGTGTTGTCCGGCTTCCCCTGGATCAGAGCTTGGGAGTGATAATATATAGATAAATTAAATTATTATAATTAAATATGGATATAGTAAAATAGGGCCTATAACCACACGGGGAGCACCGGGAGGCGAAATGGCTTTTCACCCCACCGCCGTGTACTTCATGGCACAGGCACACACACATTCCTTCTCACTATCCTCCGGTGACTTATTGGGTCTTACTCTGGGTGGCACCCCTGCCCAATCATGACTGGTCATGTTTGCACGTGCAGGCTCAGGTGGAAAACAAAATAATATGTGTCAAAGACAATACATGCGGGGTTTTTAGCTTGTCTTCCCCCTAGGTGGGCTTCAATGGGGTCTTACGGGTAATCCGGCCCCTCCCACTCACATTAAACATAAAACAGATTTTGTCTGAGGGTCACAGCCAGTGTTGGTCGCTGGGAGCATGCAGGGTGAGGATGGCTTTCCCCCTCTGCGGTCCCAAATGGCTCAGCTTTGCTGATATTCCACTCAGGCTCAAGCTGTAAAAAGACAAGTCACTATAAACAAAAACCTCCTGGCCTGCTACTGCTCTCGCCGGTCAAAATATTCTCAACATTCATGCCCTAAGTACAATAAGGGGAGGGGATAGTCTGGCCCCCATCTGGATCTGGTGCATGGGGCTAGGGAGGCGAGTAGGGGTACCTGCCACCCCTAGTCCATCTCCCCAGTCCCCCTTTGGGGAGGTCAGAACTACGACTCTGTCTGGTTCGGGCGGACTTCATGTTTTAAAATCATCAAATTGGCAAAATGTAAAATTGATCATATATATATATATGCATGCATAGTATAAATTAGACATGAATGGATGGACATATATGACGCTACGTTATCTACATGGACATACTGGTTATAAATTACATTTCATTGTCATATACATGTAATTTTAAAATATTATTGTACATATTTATATTTATAGTTAAAAATTTAGTTGCGTGCTCTCGCTTTTATTTTTCAGCGGGCCGCGTTGTCATATGTGGGATTCGAAGTCCCGTGTGCACAAAAAAAAAAAAAATATGTGTACCATTACCATATTTATAGTTATAATGTTGGATTGAAAAAAAAAAATCACCAGGTGAAATTTAAAACTGTGATTAAATGTGTTGAATATTTTGTCAGTCAGTCATTGCAAACATTTGCCATATGATCTTTCACAAACTTGACCCACTTTTATATAATATACACATACATGCTTTTTATCTTTTTGTTTATAAAAATGCTAATATATATTTATATAAACAAACCATTTTGTATCAGTTTTTTCCAGAAGATTACATGTACTTACTTTCAAAAGTACCTGTGATCAAAACTTTACTGCTATTGCGGCTAGTGGTACACTACAGAGTATCTGGAAATGGGGACTAGAAAGGATTGAGTGAGTGAGAGAGTCACTGGTGTTTTGATGAAAAGACTATATATATATGATATTGACTGTGGCAATAAATGGAATAATTTGTAGAAAAGTGTTGACTTGTTCCTGAACTTTGCTCACATTTTGTGTTATTTTAATTTTGAGATGGAGATAGATATAAATTAGGTTCTTCTGTGGCCACTGTAACATAAAATAAAAAATTCCTCTTAGCAGTTTTTCTGAAAAAAAAATTCAGATTTTCTTTTCTGTTATAACATCAACTTCTTCAAGTTAAAGCTTAACCTACGTGTTGAAAAAAAAAATCAACTCCAGAAATTAAATGTGCACAAAATTCCTCCATATATTCTTTTAGTCAGTCACAACTGATATGTATCTAATTTTGGCAGTGAGCAAATATCAATTTATCATCAGAGGGCACAGTTACTATTTTCTTTTCTAAACAGATTTCCCCCCCCCCCCCCCTCCAAAATCTTGACAGTTTCGTTTCACGTTTAACTCTCTTGATCCCAGAAAATGTGTGAAATTGGGGCCTGGCATTTGAACCTAGATGTAGACTTGTCTGAATCTTGTAGTGATTGTATGATGGTAACAAATTCTCACTTGATTTCATTGACCAGTTCACTGTTGTCCATATCATTACGGGGGTACATCAAAAAATCATTTTCTGACACGGAAAATTTATGTGGTACGCCCACAGTCAGCCCACAACCATCCCACCGGGAAGAAAATATGTATGCATTAGAAACTTACAAGACTTGAGATACAAATGAAATAAATTTGAGCCAATTGTGAATAAGAAAAGCAAAATGTCAGTGAAAAAAAGTGTCATTCGTGATATATATAGTATTCAAGAGATGAAAACTTAGCGACCTTTTTGTGTCACAGCCTCAATTTACTTGTACATATAATTAGGCTGGTGAAAAACAAGTCTCCATTGTTTACAATGTAGTTATAGCTGCAATGTGGCCGTTGCCTGCCGCGTGGAGATTCAAAACAAAGTTCTTGTAAATCAAAACTGAATCAATGACAGAGGAAGAAATATTTTGTGCGAGATTTTTTGGTCTCTGGGAAACATCACACTCATAGAATTAAGATAAGATCAGATAGTCCTCAAAAGGAAATTTCATTCACAGTTGATGAGACTCAGTATATGTAAGTTACAGTCACACTTACATGTGAACAAAAGTATCACAAATAGCATCGGAACAAGGCAAACTCAAGAAACATTGTCTCAGCATGATAGACATGCTGCTGATGACAGACATCAATTTCTGTGATGCTCATAATTAGTTGTTATGTGCAGCAAATTTAGTGTTATTGTCTCCGATTAGTTGACATATTTGGTCAGGAAAGTACTCTACAGTGGTCTCCGCCTAAGAACCCACTTGTCGGGAGACAAAAAGAGCGGGCTCTTAGGCAGACGGGTTCTTAGGTGGATTGAAAAGTTACGCAACCCGCCTGACCATAGATTGTCTTCACTACTATGATTAGTTGATCGTTACCATTAGTTAAAGATTTATCTATGTGAATAAGTACAGCCTTCTTTTTTAGCATATAATTACACCAGTACTGCCCTGCGTTTAAAATGCCGTGTGAGTTTTCACATAACGGTATCATTGTTGAAAACATGATATTGCTATGCTACCCCACAGATAATCACACGAGTGACCCAAGTGTTTACAGACTGACCGAAGTAGCAGAACAGCTGACCAGCCAGTAGGCTAAACTTACTCCTGCTTATCCACAAAGCCAATCACAGGTGCTATCCCACGTGTTGTCAAGCAAAGAGATGGTTACGTATTACTAACAACGGGGCCTGATTATGGAGTCATACATCAACCATCACTTCCATTACTTTGTCAAGCTGTTCTTTCCACCCCTGTCCCCATTTTACTGCACATCTAGCACTGTGCGTTTCTCTTAAGTGGACAGTATGATGTGGAATTATACCATAAGTACTCGGGTGTCTTGGCCCGACACCGGGCTCTTAGGCTGATTTATTTTATATGGGAGCACCCGGAGCGGGGTCTTAGAGGGGCAAATTATAGAGGAAAAATTCCGTTTCGCAGCAGAGGCGGGTTCTTAGGCGGACCGGGCTTTTTGGCGGAGGGTTCTTAGGCAGAGACCACTGTACTTGATTGCAAATTATCCTCAATTTTTTCTTAGGCCTTATCACCAGCTGGAGTTAGTGTGGGCCTGTGGTGATGTGTTGTACACAAGTCTTGTTATCAGTCCATCATACTTGCGTGCAAGAACCTCAGTCTCAGCACCAGGGCTGTTCCTACATATCATCACTCCATCATGACTTTTTGCCTGCCTCTTTTTCACTTACCCTCTTCAAGTGTTCCTTGTAGTTCAAATTTAACCTTAGACATATCCGTAGAACCTGTTGGCACATCAGTATGATGTGTGTTAACCTTTGCTGTATGAGGGGTTTGACAAATCTCGGCTCAACCTTTGAAGTCCTCCAGAATCTTTACTTACTTTTCTAGAGACTTGAATTTTCATGGATTTCTCAAGTTTGATGTGATATATATATGTGAACACTTTTGTCTCGGACAAAGTTGTCTCAAGCATCACAGCATACATGTATGTGTTATTACTATTCCACGCATGATGTGGGATTTTGTTACACCCAATTTTATACATGTACTTTTATTCATATATATAAGAAAGGTACACACTCACTCACAATCTGGGGTGTGACAAAATCCCCTCTTCATAACGACTTTATACTTTGCCTGAATGATGTGGATTATTTTCAAACTCCAATCTTGTGTAAGTTGGGATCAAACAAACTTCACACTTGAATAGTGCAATTGTGCAGCATACGGCAAAGGATAACTCATGTTCAAAAAATAGGTTTTCACCTTAAGGCATTACAAGATGCCTATCTTGTTACTGTACAGTCCTACTCTATCTAGAAATTGATTAGAAAATGCTGAGTATAATAAGGAAGCTTTGGTACTTTGGCACCTCAATACTTCTTTTCTAGTCTTGGGTTAAAGCTATAAATTTTTTTTCTTTTTTCATTTCCATGTATTATTGCAATCCACAGCTGCGCCAGTTTGATGGCATCAATTACATTATGGAAGAGGCCATCACAGGGGACTTTGCCCTCATCAAAGCTTGGAAAGCAGACAAAATGGGAAACCTGACCTTCCGGTAAATGAAGTCTTGTATAAATGTCTCTTGATACTGTATTGTCTTACTATATTTTTTTAACAATTTTTTTTTTTTTTTTAGAATTAATGAATAGTACATAAGTTCATGATTGGTACAGCAAGCCTTTTTCCTACCACCCCCACCATCTAAGGCCTGCTTACTCCATGCCCCTCCCCCCCCCCCCCCCCCCCAAACAAATAAAATAAAAGAACAGAAAAATTCCCTTTTAAAACCCTGGCTTGAACTCGATAGTTTACTTTCTTCAGACTAGATCAAATAGGATACTGAACAAGATTCAAAGATAACAACTCCGATGCTTATATGACATCTCCTGACTCTCATTCCCAAACTGAATTTCCTGGAAACACACATGACCTAGTATAAGCACTCTCCATATTTTCAGTTTCAGTACATCATTGGACTGGGCCTAAGGATTTTTGAAGGGCAGAGAGTTATAATGTTGCTGCTGGTGTTGTCAGATTTCAAAGATATTCTTAAGTGTTGAGCATCAAGGCACCTCATGAAGGAATTGATAAATGAGGACAATATCATGGTAATGCAGATGGTAACAGAAGTGTGAGTTTTTATAGTGGAAGCTGGAGGAAGCGAAAGAGGAGGAAGAGGAAACTAGAGGCCTAGAACACATCGTGTCAGTACCAGGGATGGTGAACTTCTCAGAAATCAGACATTTTCGTCATCTGCAACTTTTCTGTAGTTGACTGGTCAATAAACTTTTGCCAAGTCCACCAGCCAATTATTTCATTAATCTGTTTCATTATTATGATTATTATGTGGTGCAAATCTAGCATGATGAATGAGAAAATGGAAGTATGATGGAAACAAACTGGTGTGAAGTGGGAGTAATTTCATTTGAAAAATTGACAGTGACAGCACAGCACAAAGTCTGTGCTTTTATCATCATCATTATTATTTTTAATTCACATATTATTGTTGTTATTCAACATAAAAAATGTTTTTTTATATATCAATGCCAGTCCATATTCCAGTGGCATCTTTCAGAGCTCTGTCAACACAGTAGGCTTGGATTTCTGTATATTCCATTTACTTAACTGGAGAACACTTGGCCGACGGATAAAATGCAGCGGTTCTTAATTATCTGACTTTTTTGTAATAAGAGTTTGACATTCCTGCAGTAAATATTCATAAGATAATCCATTACAACTGAATCATCAAGCTTTATGTAAAAAAAAAAAAAAAACACCAAAAAAAAAAATCAAACTGGCTATTCTTATGATGGGGAGAAATTGTTTCATTGGATAGTTTGTTGACAAAATAGCCTGGTGATTTCAGAGGTTTCTGTTACTATAATGTTCCAGATCTTTATCTTAATGGGAGTATGTTTTGTGAGATAGTCCATGAGTCAGATTATTTCAGTAAAAAGGATCTTGAATATGTCTTTTAATGGAGAAATGAGTTGTCTTTTGGGTTTTATTTTTTTTTCGACACAATTGCTATAGAAAACATTTGTCAGTATGAGAGGAAAATCTGTCATAATATGAAATTTGGGGGGAAAATATTAACAGTTCCTGTGTTATATTTTATGATGATTTAATCTGCAGAAAAACAGCTCGGAATTTCAATCCTCCCATGTGCAAGGCAGGACGAATTACGATTGCAGAAGTGGAAGAAATTGTCGAAACTGGAACCATCCCAGAGGAAGATGTCCATGTGCCACACATCTATGTGCAGAGAGTGGTCAAGGGCCCCAAATATGAGAAAAGGATTGAGGTAGTTGATGTGTTTGATAATATAGACTTTTGTTTCAGTTTTCATATGAGGTAAAATAGATTGTTAGTACAATACTAGTATGGCTTTGGATAGCAGTGCCATCTGGTTATTGCTGTATAATAATAGCAATTTTCAGGGCTTTCAAGGTATTGAGAAAAATAAAACTGTTTACAGCACGAATTGCTTGATGACTTTTTATAATTCTACAGGATTAATTCATAATTCCGATTGTACATTTCTTTTTTAGTGACATTATCTAACAGCTCACATGCTCAGGAATGCCATGAAACATGAGGTGCATTTTGGTTTAAGTCCAGCTTAATGCCAAGGTCGGCAAGTGCAATTAAAGTGCCACAGTTGTGATGCCGTGTATATACAGTAGAACATGCTTAAACCAAAATTTTAGGGACGGGACATAATTTCGGTTTAAACATATTTTGGTTTATCCACATTGGTATGGTGGAAGTTGTCAGAAGAGGGGAACAAACTCTATAAGGTCAAATGTCACTGACCAAATAATGATTTAGATCCCACAGATAATGCGCACTTGCTTCACTGATGCAATTCCCCCCTGTCCCCTACTCCTCTCCTTCTGCTGTGGCCTCAGGCCGGATGATGAGAGAACAGCGTGTCGGTACTAAATGTGCTTGATTAAAAATAGATCACTGGTTTCCACTAAAATCAAAGTCATTGTTTTCGGTTCAGCCGTGTTCCCACGAATGTTGACTTTGGTTTATCACTAGTCCATTAACAAAGAGTAAAAGAAAAAAAAAAAAAAGGGATTAATTTTTCTTTCAATTCAGCCATGTTTTTGGTTTATCCGTTTTTGGTTTAAGTGTTCCACGTAGTAGAATTTTTAAAAAATACATAGCAACAAATACATTTTATAAAATATTCAAAAAGACAACCAGTCAAAGTCTTTATATTAGATGAAAGAATATTTCTGCAAAATTTGATGGTTTTGTGACTGCTAGTTTATGAGAAATTTGGGTTGAGAAGTTTGTTTGTTTATCTTAAGCCTTTCAGTCCAAAGAAAGTAGGATTATCTCGGCTTTTAGAAGTTGCCAATTTTTGCTGAGAAATTTTGTGGGTAGAAATTTGGAATTTGGAAATTTTGCCCAGACAGTGGCACGCAGCCTACTCTTTCATTGATTTTGAACTGTGTAACGTACACACGGGACCTCCGAAATATATTTGCCCTTATCTGAGAAGGCTAGACGTCAGGCTTCCCTACCCACAGGAAGCCAGGGGACCGTTGAGTCACTGAAAAAATGCATGTTTTCGATCTTCGTGTCCTTCCATACCCCGATGCAGGACCTGCGAGTTGATCCCGGTCCGTTTTCTCTGTGAGCAGACGCCAAACCACAGAGCCACTGTGCCCCCTGGGTTGAGAAGAAGGTGAAAAATCCAAAATGGTGGCTGTTTACTTCCATTTCCTTGAACCACGAACATTTTTCATGAAAAACTACCCGAGGGTAAATAAGGAACACACTTCCCTCACGTTTATAATGATAAAAGATGGCTGAAGTCAAAAATTTGGATTTTGGCTTTCACTGCCGACCTTGGCCTTTATGTGGTGTTTTTCTGTTTTTGATCTGCTGATTTTGATGAAATGTGACTCTTATAAATGTGAACTGTTTTTCTGTCTTGCAGCGACTCACATTGACCAAGCCAACAACCTCTGACTCCCAGCCTAGCGCTGCCCAACAGATGAGAGAGAGAATTGTGAGACGGGCAGCCTTAGAATTCCAAGATGGGATGTATGGTATCCTTGGCTTCTGTGATGGCCTTGACTGATTTCAGCAGTTTCAACCTGTCAGTCAAGCCTAAAAGTCTGAATTATTATATTGTCAGAGACTGCTCATCAGTCAATTTGGGGCACAGAATTGTCACTGCTGAAGAACAGGGTCAGTGGGAGACAAAAACAAATTGGTTCTTCTTGCCAAGTTCTGAGGCAAAGACCATTATAATATGTTACATAAATAGGTCAATAGATTGTGGCCTAATATTACTTGTCAGTTGATTTGCAAGTTGGTAGAGAGTAAAGTCTAATAGAGGTTGCCCTCGATTACTCACCAGTCACTTTGAAAGTGTAGATAATAGCGACAGAGATTCTGCTACTGATCAACTGTCAATCAGCTTAAGGAGATCTGACAACAAAATACAAAGGATCGTGCCATAGCTTTTTTTTTTTTTTTTTTTATCCTGCACTATGGATGCAAAAATTGTTGAAAACTTGCTTATAAAATTTGTAGTCTCATGTTTTGTTTTGTCAGTATATCTCTTCTGAGACAGAGCTACTAAGTTAAGGAATAGAAATAGTTTTGGAAATCCTGACTTTTCCATCAATATGCAATATCAAAGAAATTTGTAAGGCAGTAGCTATGAACCAAATAAAGACAGCTTCAACAAAATTGGCAGTCTCCTTGAGATTTTTTAGGAAATAGGCATATCCAAAGCCAGTTCGATTTTTTTTTTCATGAAAGAAAAAACTGCTTTGTTAAAGAATAATGTCTAAACTTTTGAAAAACCTGGAAAATGAATCATCAGTGTCAAATAAAGAAAAAAAAAAAAAGAGTAATTTTAGCGCTGAAACTTGCCTTATATATTATTGTCCAGCAAGAATTTTTTTATTCTCTATTTATTGTGAGAGAAGAAAATTCATGTTAAAGCAAAAGTTTTAGTTCTGATTTCTCTTGTCATCAACATTTTTGTTTTGCTTAACGTTTTATGTTCAGTAAATCTGGGTATTGGCATGCCCATGCTGGCCAGTAATTACATCAAGCCTGGTGTCCATGTCCACCTGCACAGTGAAAATGGCATTCTGGGCCTGGTAAGTTTGTGCTGAACAGTTATCGTTTGATTATATGGCTGGTTGGATTGAGTGACCTTGGACTGGAATGTCTGTGTGTGGCTTTTAGGTGCAATTTGAGTGTCTGTTACATATGGAGGCTACATCGTTTCTGTTGTCATTGTTGATGGAATAGTTTGTTAGATTATGTCTTGAGACATCAGTGCTGAAATGCTGTTGAAACTTAAATATCCATTATATTCTTTGGATCAAAGATTTTTCCAGGCAAATTTAAATTATTATTATGCTTTCTTAATTGAATGCTTTGTATGTGTTGTTCCTCCGTTGAAACTTGAATGAAAGATCTTTTACATTCTGTGGATCAAAGTCTAGCGATGTTTTCTAGACTGAATTTTAAATGTCTATTATACACTGTTGATTGACTGCCTTGTTATACTTAGATTGAAACTTGAAAGGCTGTTCTATACTGGTTTAATCTCTGTGCATATAATTGTTAGTGATGGAGTAGTCAGTCCACAAACAAGGACTTAAGGGGAGGGGCGAGTCCTGAAATCGAGATCTTGGCTGAAAATATTGAATTTCCGATTTTTTTTTTTCCTTCAAGCTAAACCATTTTATTTCAAGATTTTGCCATTTATATGGTCAAAACTAGCCTATTTCATGTGTAAACTGAGCTTTTCCTACAAGTAGGGGTGTCTAAAATATCACTGAAATTCACTTCTGATGGTCAATTTCAACTGAAGCTATGATGTCTTCACACTAAGTTTGAGAGTATTTCTCAGGAGAAAAAGCAGGCAAGAGAAGAAGGCCGAAGACTGAGGTCCAGTCTATCAAGCTGGAATGTTTTGAGGTGAAAGTAGCATGTTATGTCACAAGGAACAGGTTGAAAAACTTTGTCAAAACTTTGGACCCGATTATCTTGAAACCTGCTTTTTGAGCACACTTTTCCCTAGGGCTTTTTTATTTGCCAACAGATTTACTTGAAATTTGACATGAATGTAAAATATGTGGTAAAATAATAATGAGTATCGGATTTGCAATATGTTGTTTACTTTTTGAGAAAATGTTATTGAAGTGCCAGAAAAATGAGAAAAAATACCATCTTGCCATGTACAAATTTCAAAAATTTGTAGAAGAAAGACTATGGCAAATTTCGAAAAAGCGATACTCAGCACTGTTGAGGTGAGGGAATACTACATGTGTGCAAAATTTGAAACGATTTCATTGAAAATCACTGAAGCCTTAGGCTTTTGAAAATTAGCAATTTTGGGGGCCAGAAATCCAAAATGGCGGCATTTCCATGGCAACCAACCATCCAGATTATTTTTTGACACTCCCTCCGCTAATTTGGACATGCTGAATTTAAATATGATGCTTAAAAAAGCCTAAATGTAGTATTTTAGAAAATCACTCTCAGGACCCGCCCCTCCCCTTAAGGGCATGTGAACCTACTATACAAAAGTCACTTCACTTATATTACTAACCAGGTCTTTGGATTTGCTTTTTTCTAATTGACTACTGTACTTGAGGGCTATAAAAGTGTTACAGTGTTCGCAGACAAGAACTGAAGTGCAGTTAAATTATGCTAACTCACATTTCACCAACCTAAATTTGGAGATAGTTTTTAACATCTAATTCTTCTCTTCTGATTTTGGAGATCTCCTCTTCTTCTATTTGCTTATCTACCAATCCCTTGCGCGAGGGCCTTACTTGCACTAAGCATGTGCTCATTTATAAAGCTTCAAGAGATCACTATTTCAAAAGTTATAAATTGTATGCTGTTTACCCTCCCCAGGGTCCCTTCCCCAAATCTGGAGAGGAAGATGCTGACCTCATCAATGCTGGCAAAGAAACAGTGACTAGCCTTCCAGGAAGTGCCTACTTTTCATCTGATGAGTCTTTTGCCATGATTCGTGGGTCAGTTATTTGTTTGTTACAGCCTGTTGCTACTTAGATAGTTCATGGTAACTGCTACATGCTTCGATATATGAGCCAAGCATACAGATGAAATGAGTGTCATTATGAGTGTTTTATTTCTGTTCACCACCGTTTCTTTAGTTTTCTGTCAAGTTGACCGGGATCTTATGATCAGTCACGCCCCACTGCCACTCATACTATAGCAAACTTGTGTGATGAAAAGGATTATGAAGTGAACAGAATTGCTCTGCATCAAAAATAAGCTAATCAACAAAGAGATAAAATCTTTGCCTTTTTACTGGTATGTTTTATCTGTCTATAGAATGTTGTGTGTAGCAGTATTACATACTCAAAGTTGACAAATATAGGCATTGTTATATCTATACATAGGATCTTAAATGGATAATATTCATCAGTGCAATCAACAGAATTCTTTGAAAAATTGATATTTATAAAGTAAAAACATTACTCTTTCAGCCCTCTCACTGTGGTAATGGCCACAGCTTGACCACCACCACAATGGGGGTTTCAAATATCTAACGTGAATTCCACACATTAATGCAAGCTCCCACAGTGGGCAGGGCAGGGCATGGCTGCATAGTGAGTGCCCATAGATGAAGTAATGTATAATCTCAGTGGTATAAGGACAAAATTGAACATAATTCGACTTCCAAAGTCGTGGCTTTAACGTGACTTTTTCACAGTGGAACGATGAGAGTACTGATTTGTTTAAAACTAATTTCAGAAATTTTGATCTGTCCACAAAAGGGACATTGATTAAAAAAATTGGTATCAATTTAAATCCTTTTGTGTGGATAATCCAAACAATCATATGGTGAAGACTTGTATGGCCGAACATAGGGAAAACGCGATAATCTCAAGGTGATCACAAAACAATATTAGTTGCAGTGGATACTGCAGACTGATGGGATAGAAAGAAATGGAATCACGGCCGGGATTAACCAGTAGCGCAGGAAATTGATTGGAGAGGAATTCGCCAGGGCTGTCAGTTGGACTGCTAATTTATGACTTGGGCGGCGAGCAACTAAAGAATGCTCTGAGGCTGGTTTGAGCAGCCGTGTCAAAGAACACTTTGTTCTCCCCCTTTCCTTTCTTTTTTTTCCGTTCCTTTTATCATACATGTTAGTTTATATACTGTGCTTCTTTTTCTTCCTCTCTAGATCTCCTTTTCTCTTGTAAGTCACATCATATCTTATGTTTTCTTGGTTTTCTTTTCTTTAATCCCTCTTTTCCTTCCTTGTAAGCCATGTCATTTTGGATATTCCTTTTTTTTTCTTTCTTTTCTTCTTCCTTCATAAGCCATGTAGTTCTCTTTTCTTTCTTCTTTTCATCATATCAGCAGATCAACTGTTTGGGTTCTTTTTTTTAAAAATTATTTCTTTTGTTCTCCTACCTAGGTCATCACCTACATGAGGTCGAACGGCATAAATAAACCGTCACCGCTCTGTTGTCTCTTCCAATGCTATGCCACTTTATTTACATGCTGTTTTTCCTTTTATTTTTATTTTATTAGAGGCTTTATGTTTTTGTGATGATAGTAAAATATTAGTATATTATTTTCCTTCCTTCTCTGGTTTGTTACATTTTACATCAGGCCATATGAGTGAGGTATTTTGAGGCCAGTCACATGATGAGGGAACTTCACTCACTCATGGCTGTGTTTATGTGGTGTGGATATATTTGAATGCTCGTCATTCATCAAGAGTTTTCTATCGTGCAGAGAAGTACACTCATCAGTATGTAAGCAACAACTGCTTGGTCATGTGACTGATCTTGAGAAACCTCATTTGCTGTATTAATTTTATTTATCTTTTTTTCGTTAAATTTAAATTTTGTTTTTGTTTTTATCGTTTGTTGTTATGGTCTGTGAGAATCCATGTGAATTTTCTTTGATACCCTATACATCTTCGATTTTTTCTTCCTCTCTTTTCTTGAAGGATATATATCAATTCATATAACGTGTTCCTTTTTTTTTTTTCTCCTTGATCAGAGGCCATGTCAGTTTGACTATATTGGGAGCAATGCAAGTGTCTCAGTATGGGGATCTGGCCAACTGGATGATCCCTGTAAGTTTTGTGGGAATTTGCTGTTAAAGGAATTAACTGTATCGTGACATAAGTTTTTGTGAACTTTTGCCATATCTATAGTAAAGACCAGTTTGTCAAGTAATTAGCTGAATTTAAGAAAGAGATGTATCAATGTTTTTTGAGGAGAAAACAGGTCTTATAGTTACAATCTTGAATTTATTTAGTTAATCTTGTGATAGACTTTAAACAAATGAAAGATCAACATACATCATAGCTTGCAAATTTGTGAGAACTTGCTCACACTCTAAATTATTTGGATTATGTGATAGAGTGTCGGTCAGAACTGGTAGTAATACTGAAATTTGTGATGGACGATTGTCATATTAACTGCTGTGACATCATATCGGTATAAAAAGAAAATAGTGTTTTGGTGCAGACAGTATCATGCCATCTGATCCTTATCTTAGCTTCGTCTGTCATATCTTATTTCATTACATCTTGTCTTTTTTTGGAGCCTTATCTTTTAAGCACTGTATACATGCCATCTTTTCTTATTCTTCATTATCCTGCTTCACCCTACTGAAACCAACCTCATCAATATTATGTTTATTCCCAGGGCAAAATGGTGAAAGGCATGGGCGGAGCTATGGACCTGGTGTCTGGGGACAAAACTAAGGTCATCATCACTATGGAGCACACAGCTAAGGTACAAAACATTATCACCTATGGCATAGGACAATCCCTTCCTCCTTCATAAAACCCCTTTCTCAACCAAAAAGAAAAATATAAGAGATTAATTAGACATTGGTTGTATGGTGTCTGGTGACAAAATTTAGGTAATCATCACTATGGAGCACACAGTAAAAGTAAAGATATCATCTATGGCATCCCCCCCGCAGGGGCCCGGGGTATATAAGTAGGTTCTTAGCTCCCACCTGCAAGCGGTGAAAAGCCTACCATTGATGGGATGTCTCCAATGGAATATCATCCTCAGTGTTCTAGGGGTGACGTCTCTTCTCCTGCTCCTTGCTCCTGCCTTCTGTCCCGCTCTCTTTCCTCTCTTCTTCTAGACGTTTGTTACCGTATTTTGTGCAGTACAGCTGTGATCGTGCTGATGTGCCACTAAACCTTAACACAAACAAGCAAACAATCATCTACGGGATAGGACAGCCCTCCTTCCTTCCCCCACCCTCCCCTTTTTCCTGACAAAAAAGAAGAGGTTGATTAAACCACTGATTGTGAAGTATCCGGTGGCAAAACTAAGGTCATCATACTTTTTGGAGCACACATTTAAGGTACAGGCAGTGATCAAGTGTAGAACAGAATACATCCTCCTATCCCCTTCCTCCTTTTCCAACTAAAGAAAACCAACATAAATTGCATATATATATATATATATATACAGCCATTTTTCTACTCCCTTGCAGTGAAGACAGAATGGAATATATCTGGATAATTAGCTAATATAACTGTAGTTAATCAAATTTCTTTTTTGCTTTTCTTCTTTTATCATTAATATATTTTTTGCATATATGTTAAGGGGTGGGACATGGGTCTTGAGAGTGATTTTTTTTAATGAGTGAACTTAGGACTTTTTGAGCTTCAAATTCAGGTTCAACATTGTCAAATTTGAGGAAAAGTGTGGCACAAAATTCTGTTCTGTATCTGGTTGCCATGACAATGCCACCGTCTTGGATTTTTTGTCTTGAAAATTAGCTTTGTCCTAGAGTATTCAAAATCATCTCTAACTTTTGGCACAATAATAAAATAGTTCAACAAGAAAAATAATAATTATGCATTTGTCTTTTGGTTATATGTTATACGATGTTTATTATAAATATTTGAAATGTGTTCTTGTTTATGAATCTATATATATCTGAATTTTCAGCTAGATATCCAACTTTCCTTGAAAAACATGAAGAGAATTCAGAAAAAGGGATGCATATTATTGAAACACATCCTATGAAGAATATATTTTTCATAATTTGAAGTCAATTCAGAAATGAAAAAGCCTCAGGGAAAAAATGAAAAAATGTACATTCTGAGAAAATTGCAATTGATTTTTCATAATCTTTCTATACAGTCTCTTAGTGGTGCCATGTCGTGCCAATTTGAAGCATAAAATGGGTGTTTCTTGCTTCAACCAGCATTTTTCGCACAGTAGAAGAAGTCAAAGTGTCTAAAAATAGCAAAAACCTGATTTTGATATTTTGAACATAAAATCCCATTTTCAGGACCCGTATCCCCCTTAAAACTTAGGAAGAAGAACAACTTATGTCCTGTTTTTAGTATTTTTGAAATTTATATCCTTAAACCTTAGTGATCCCACCTGAAAAGAAATCAGAGGGAACAGCCACTTTTGTCCAAAGCAGTGGTTTGAATCAATAACTTCAACAAACAGAAAGCATAGAAGTTTATAGAAACAAAATTTTAGCTTTGTTTCAATAACTTCATATGTGAAAAGTGGACATATGTCTTGTGCCCTGGGCAAATGAGTCGGAAGTCAGGCTTTGCGAGTTCAAGTTACGGCAGTTTTTAACTATTTTTCGACTCAAATACCAAATTTTTCTTTTTTCCAGGTTAAAAAAAGCTTAAATTTTCATTTTGTGAAAAAAGAAGGAAAATGTTGGTATCTGAGTTGGAAAAAGGTTAAAAATGACCATAGGTCGAGATCGCGCAGTGCAACAGCTAACTCATTTGCCCTGGGCACAAGACATATGGTTCCTCTCCCTTGGCGTGCACATAAATAATATTTATCTATTTGAAAGTCAAAACTATAGCCACTTGATTTATTTTGTAAACCCCAGATGAATTGCTTCATGATCTATGGAGATGTATTGTACGTTCCTTAGGCAATCTCTCATTAGATTTTTCCTTTTTTTTCAAACTACTTTATTATTTGCTGTATGCAGGGAGGGAAGCACAAGATTCTTTCAGAGTGTAATCTCCCTTTGACTGGCAAAGGCTGTGTTGACATGATCATCACTGATCTGGTAGGTGGCTGAAGTTGATTATACTTGATTAGTTGGATTGCTCTTCAATGTTGGAAGATCATTTACCCTTTCAAGCGAGTGCAATTCCTATTCCCTTAATACCCATATAGTAAAAACCTGGAATTTCCACAAAAACACATGAATTTTGGTGTTTTCAGAGTATTCCTATTTTAGCCTCTTTATGGTAGCATTAGATTATTCCATGCAATATATGTAATGATTAGCTCAATTTCACACATGATTATATCACAATAGTAGTAAAACCAACATGGTTGATTGTGATGAAGAAAAAAAGCCTGAGTAGACAGAACATAGAGGAACTATGAGATATCAAAACTTCAGACAACCTCCCATCAAGCTGGTATGCCACATAGATGCAGCATGACAATGTCTCGCATCAATGGTTTTAAACAAAAATTAATATATAAAATAATGACACACATGATTCTCTCCATATTGTGCAAAGCTACAAGTTTAATTCAATGATCAATTCTAAACAAAACAAGGGAAAGTCAGTTAACAGTGTAAGCATTAACCCAAGAACTGCGAACCACGTATTTATACGACAGGTGAAACGAATCCCTGCATGCGACGCCCGTGTTTATTCGT
>JBCEWB010192091.1:0-44211 GCA_039654565.1 Peronia peronii
TAGGAAGGGATTAAAGGGAGACATTAGTCAGTAAGGTGGTCTGATGTGGGCCTGCACTGTGTCACTCTGAAATTGATTGGGCTTTACTAGTCCGCCACAAGACGCACAGCCTCGTAGTACAGAGATGCGCGGAAATATATGATGTCACACGTTAATGGCGTAAAGAACTGGCGAAAGAAAACGCAGAACCACAAGCCGTGTTATTTTACAAAATAAACACATTAAGGGTGATGTTTTTGCAAAAATAACACCGCTAACATGTTTTTGACTACTAGAAGTTTATTATTTTACAACAAATAGCATAAGGTGTCCGTGACGTTGCACTACCCCTTTAAAGATGATGGGGGTGACCTGCTGATGCAGCTGAATTTAGTGAGAAAATGGCTGTTCACTTTTGTTAATCGTCATTAATCGTTATCAGGCCATGCAACTAAATTACAATTTTTAAGCTTTTATTCAATCTGTTTGAGCAAATTTAAGTCTGAAATACATTTTTAGATTGATATAGAAAGGCTCTCTGAAGAAAAAAAAAATTCCATGAAAAATTCATTCACTGTTGAAAAACACATGATTTCTTCGATCACCTCAGTTTGACGAGCACCTGATTTCATCGTGCCACGTCTCATATTGTTCACTCACAGTTCCCTTCTTTCGTTCCATTTTCTTCCTCCACACTCTTCCTCTCCTCTTCTCTTCTTCTTGTTCCTCTTTCTTGTGTGATTGGAAAGCCATAATATCTTGTTTATCATGAAATGTATTTTTGTGCCATATTTTTCAACTGATCAATTTTTCAAACTCTTTTCATGCTGTCAGCAGTACCTTAAGTTATGCTACAAATAAAATCATTTGTTTACATGACACTGAATGATTGATAGATTATGAACATTACTTTTGAGATAAATATCTTACATGAATTTCTTACAGCTGAAATTTAGGAACATGATTGTGAGTTTGTAAAAGTTTTTTTAAAAAATGGTGAAATTAGTTGAAAATTTGGTTTTCATTTTAAGCTTTGTTCAGACAATAGTTTATTGCTGCTCAACATTTCTTACTCTTTCTTCTCCTTTCCTGTCCCATAATCTGTTGAGGTCATTGAGGCACCATCATAGACTTTGCAACAATCTTCTTCCATTTCTTCCTGTCCTTGGTTGCTCGTTACCAATCAATGAAGTCAAGGCGTGTCTGTTCCTTGATTTTGTCTACCCTAGCGATGCAGTAATTAGAGTTAATTCTCTTGGTTTCCCAAAAATTTTCCAGATGCCAAGTTTTTTTTTTGTAAAATAAAGTAGCATTATCATTTAGAGAGAATTACTAAATTTTGTGTTGAATGTTTATCTTTGACATTTTATTTTTCATAATATGTTATATTCATATATTGTTGTTATTCTTCAGATTATGGAGAGGAAAGCCAGAGTGCACAAACTTCAGGAGATGGATCAAGCCTTAGTATAGAGGAAACCAAGTGAGTGAATTCACCTTTATTTTTCTTCTTTTAAGCAACATTGTGAAATAGATTTTTTCTCCATATTCACATAAAATCAAGGACTTTTTTGTTGTTTTTGTTATTATTTAATCAGTTGAAGTTTGTTCTGAATATGTTCATTTTTTGTGGACTTTTCAGTGCTAGTGGTAGTTAGTTGTGAGTTTTCGTGTTACACATGGATTATTGAAAAACTGCAGAGACCATTGTCAGTGTTATTGTTGCTCTTTTCATTGTGTCTGTGAAATGGGATGCAGATGATGGATTTTCAGAACTAAGCCGTAGTGGTGAAGAATATTTAAACTTCTTTTGTGTGCGTAATGATTGAGGTTTATATTGCAGTTATTTACTGATGATATACCACAACCCAGCTTACAAATATAGTTTTTGACTACAATCTAGAATAACAAATATATTAATCTCTCATGTGGAAAATGTCGAAGTGACATGAAATGACTCATTAATGTCTTGAACTTAATAATTTTCCATCTGTTCTGTTCAAACTATTGTCTGCCTCATCCAGCCTGTTTTTTTATGAAGTAATAATTTTTTCTTCTTGATTCTCAGGGGACAGACTGATCAAAATTTAAATAGTGGTTTTATAGTTTGTTATATTCAGAATTCCTTCTTGTAATGGATAGTGAATATATTTTATCTTGTAGACCTATTCAGATCTTTCATATATGTTTCTTGTTCTGTTTTTAGTCGGCTCCGAGCCAAACTAGGACTGAAGCCATTGGATTTGCCTGGTGCAAAAGGTTAGTTTTGTGTGATGTACCAGGTCAGATAGATTGAACTGTCTTAACCTGTCATCGTCAGTAGTTGTAAAGAGAATATAATGTATCAGTACTGGCTGGATTAAAACTATCAAGAAAGGTATTGCACCTAAAACACTATTACTAATACCTATTCAGCTGGGAGGATTTATTTGTATTTAATTGGTGTATTAATTTTGAAATGCTGTGTGCAAAAGTAAATTGAGATATTGATGCCATACCTAAGTTTATATTTTGTTATGAAGTCAAGATATGTTATCAACATGGAAGTGTTGTGAGGAGGGGGGTGTTGTTTTGTGCTGTGTCCACTTTCTGTGCATGCTTTTTGCAAAGACTTCAACAGAAATAATATATCTTATAATTTTTCTACCCCTGTATCTCTAAACTATTTATGTGATAATTTTTGTGCTTTTGTTGTTGATGAAACAACAATCAGGTGAAGATGGAAAACCAAAGAAATCGGAACCTGTGCATGCCCCACCTGTCAATATCAGCCAGAAGAAGAAGACAGAAGACCTGAGGGAAAAGGTATCGACAAAAAAAACTCAGAGAGAGATACAATCGAAACTAGGGTATGGCTGTAATTCTTTAAATCTTGATAGTCATTTCTATTTTCATGTAATTTTTGTATCTACTTTATGATTTTAATCAGTTATAATGCGTTTTTCATCTGTATCTCAATCAATATATCAGGCTTTTTTGGGTTAGGATTGTGCTGAAAACGTTAGTTAGTTGTTTGTGTTTCTAAAAGGGGTGTGCACATATATATGTGTGTATAGTAGGGACAGGATGAATGATTACAATGTCCGTTCTCTTTAGAAAAGCTGCCATGTGAAGTTGCTAATAGGAAAAGTAGTGAACAAATGTGCCTCACTTTGTCTTGGCTATCAAATTATGATCAATGGTTTCACCATTTGTGTTTTATTTAAATTCAGTGAATTAACAGCTTATCTGTGATATTAATTGCTGTGAACATGTGTTCATAGATTTGTATGATTTCATGATATGTTTCAACCCAGTGATATTCACTACATTTCGTATTAGTTATCACACAGTTGTCTTATAATGTTCTTTCTCGGCTCTCTGTACATGCATTCAGATAGTTCTTTTTTGTTGCAAATTTACATAATTTTTAACTGTCTGCCTTCCAGCAAAATTAAAGGCCTGGGAGATAGTGATTCTGAGGATGACAGTGCAGCCACTTGGGTGAACAAGAGCAGGCATTTACAGAAAGAGAGGGAACTGGCAGAAAAAAGGGTATGTGCAAAACCCCCATCAGAATGGAGTTGTGAAAGTCATCAGATGTGTGGAACATAATTTCCCACTATTGATCTCTTGTATACATTTGTTTCTGTTCTGATGTTTTCATTGACATCATGGGTTCTATTTGTTCATAGTGCTGTGTTGGGAATTGATTATCTATTTTTTTTTAATAATGTTTTTATTTATTATTTGTTTGGCTTTCTTTTTTTTTTTAATTTTATTTTTTCAGGAAAGATTCAGATAATGTAAAGATTAATCAGGGCCTTCTGACTTTGCTGGTCAAATTTTTTTTAGAATTGGAAAGGATGTGTGCGCATTTTGACAGGAACAGATTATGTTATTAATTTGCTAAATTTAAAGTAAGAATACAACAGGTGATCAGTAAATGAAATAATGCTTTTTCAGGCCTTTTTTTTTTTTCTTTTAGATGTATTTAAAAGTATGTTCATGCCATTGATTGTTAGTGGTACCTGAGTTATTCTTCATAATGTGTAGTTTAGTGCCGTTTTGATTTATGGAGTCATAATAGAAAGGTTGGAGATGTCACCATCTTACATTGCTAACCTATCTTTGTAGTCCATCTTTACAACTGATGGCGAACAGCCAGCTTAGGATTCTCTAAATTCAGAATAAATACAGGGTCTAAATTTTAAAAAAAGGAAAAAAAAAAAATCCCAGCATGCAGAAACACATTATAATCTCAAATTTAAGATGAAACAGACTAAATATGGGAAAATATTAATATCTGCAGTTAAAAAAAAATCATTTCTGTTGGTCAATTGTAGCCATTGTCCTCTAGGAAAGTGACTACACAGCATTAGTCACATCACCATATGACATTATGGTTGATGTAGAGGAACCCCTAGAAGAATACGGAACCATCACAGATATTTTGAGCTACATTGGTTCAAGAATTGGAGTTGTCGGGGGATAGGCTCAAAAAAAAAAAAAGGCTTGTCTTTATTCCGTTGCTCTCCCCAAAAGGCTTGTAATATCAAATACGAAGAGTGCATTTGCAGTTTTGGGATATTAGTGTTGTTTTTTCCTTTACGACAGCAGTGATTTGTATTTTTTTACAATTTGCTTTTACTGATTTGCATTTTTAAAATTTATTCAGGCAAAAATGCTGGAAGAAATGGATGAAGATTTTGGCATTGGAAATCTGGTTGAGCAAGAGTTCAAGAAAGACACAAAGGTAATTTTTGGACATTTTTTTTTTTGAGAAACCTTAATGTTGTTTGTTGACATAGTCAGTTTGTGTGATATTTGAATAGGGAATGTTTTTGACCAGCTCTGCTACTTCCCTTTACCAGACACAGAAGGATGTTCACAGTAAGAAAGAGAAAATAATCATTTTCATGCTCTATTTCATGAAAAATTCTTAGATTTTAATTTTTTCTTTACAGTGTTAGTTCAATACTTTTACTGTCTGGCAAGGGAAGCAATAGTACTGTTCAAAAACAAATCTCATTGGAATGGAATTTTAGGTAGTAAATGCTAAAAGTAAAATTTCTCACACACAGTTGTCTTTTTTTTTTTTTTTTTTTTTGACATACTTATTGCTTTAATTTTATTATTATAAAAAACAAAATCCTAAAATTTGCCTTTAAAAGAAGCAAATGATAATCTGTGGAACATAGACGATAGCCGATGGCATGGTTAACTCTAGAACTGTGACCCAGCCTAAGGGCTACAACGCCCTGCGGCGAGCCTTGCCGGGCTTGTCAATCTGGATCTCGGTGCTAGTACATAGCCTCAGGGTGTTTGTTCTGACTATCGAGACTCGTCTGCTTTGGAGTGGCACAATGCAGGCCCAGATTGACCACCTTGCTGACCAATGTCTTTCTCTAATCCCTCCTCTAACTCCACTCTTTCTTCACATGTAACAATATTTTCAATGAGCAAATGGCAGGAGAAGGGATTGTATTTACAAAGACATGTCAATTTCATGCAGGTGCCACTTTTATCACCCTCGTCCCACAGACCATTCCATTTACAGATTTGCTCATAACCTGATGTCACTGCTTGGATGAAACCACTTCACATAGAGGCATATTTGTGTTATAGAATCTCTGTGTAAATTCAGGCTATCACCCCTGTGACCACGTGGACTTAGATTATTCTTATTAGATCAGACCAGCTGATGTTGACAGGGCAGCAGTGACTACAAAGAAATATATACAAGTGATCTAATGATGGCACAGAGTGAGAGCACAAGAGAGCTATCTGATATATAAACTAATAAATACATAGACTACTTTAGCTTTCGTTCATAGCAATTACAGCTCACTTGTACTCTCAACAGCTTGATCGCTGATCAATGCGAAACTTATTGAGTGGGTCAAGTGGTCAGGGGAGTCTGCGTTATTATTTAATATGGAATAGACAAAGAGACTATATGTATTTGATACTCGCTTGCATCATAATATAGTTTCTTTTGATTGTAGTTTCGGACTACTTAAGAGGACTTGAGTGGGCCATGTGGCCTTTGATTTCGCTTTTTCTGGTTCTATTCAAGAGGATTTCATCTTTGGGCATGAAATTTCTTACTGTTCTATTAAGTAAAATTTCCTTTTACCCTGTGAAGAAGTGTCTGTTGAGCTGTGCATACTTATTAGGGCGATAATTTGACAAAATTGAAGCCGATAAACCCCATATACAGCGCAACGAGGAGCCCCTACGAATAAACACAGGCGTCGCATGCAGGGATTTGCTTTACTTGTCATATAAATACATGGTTCGCAGTTCTTGGATTAATATTCACCTAATATTATGATTACTTTTTAGTTGAGTAAATTTTGTATTGTTATCCATTCTGTCAGTTTACTGATGCAGGCAGCTTTTCCAGTGCTGAAGGTTTTTAATAAGTGATACTGTTTAGAAATGAATGATGTAGATAAACATTTTTGGTCATAATTACATTTGAAAGAGAGCTGACCTTGGGCAGAATGTGATGTGATGACTTGACCTCAATAATTATCCGTGATATTCTATTCACAGTGTTTATCTACATTCAATTTTTTACCAGGCATTCATCATACTATGCAGTCGCGAAGACAGAAACATATGACATAAATAATAGCAACTTCCTCATACTATATTACACTCCCTGAAAAAGTAACTTTTGGGTAATCTTGCTATCATTCGAAGACATGATATAACATTATCTTTCAAAACCATTACATAGTGTATCAGTTAGAAAATCTAAGTATTGTTCAGTGAAAGATTGACATGTTTTGTGTGAACTAGGGAATATAAATACTGTGTTGTGATAGATTACTGTGTTACACATAACTTTACCTGTGGGATAACTGTACTTTCTTTCATCAAAAAAAAATTGCATTCCAGAACTATTCTGCCCATGACTTGAGAGGTCTCAAAGTTGAGCATGCAATGGACAAATTCACAGAGGGCAGGGATGTTATTCTCACAATCAAAGACAAGGGTGAGTTTTTGCTAGTGCATCCTCGTCATCTTCATTTGTAATGCCACATTAACTTGTTCCAAAGTAATTTTTCTTCTGAATAGACTGAGAAAAACAATAGTGCATAAATGTGTACCAGGATATTTGTTTCATTGGTATAAAATCCATGTCTCTTGGCACTTTGACTAAAGTTTTTGCAAGTATTTGTAATAATGAGTGAATGATATTTTGCAAAAGGATTTTGTCCAAATTTTATGTTGAATAAGAATGCACTCATGTTAACAGCCAATATGAGATTTTGTGGTTGTTATTGTATGACTTTATATTGTCTTGTTTTTTATTTTTTAGGTAGATTATATAGTTATATTGCATTTTTAATTAATGTTTTATGCATCACGAATAATACTTGTCACACAGGGTTTGAACCATAATAGTCATAATGTCCCATAAGTGACAGTTCATCTAGTAATTTTAAGAGTAAAAATAAAACTAAAAAATGCACTTACTTACTTTTTAACAGTGTTCTAATAAAGGTAACAACTAGTTGTTATTGATCAAGAAGGTAAGCGTTCAGTGAATTGTGTTAACTAAGTTCACTGTCTAAATATATCAACTCGTTTTAGTGTCATTTAATATCAGTTAATTGTCAAGTAAATACAAGTAAATGGATGGCCTCAGTATATTTATAAAATACCCCAGTTGACTGTGAAGAGAATAAGGTCAATACATTCAGCTATATTCACTTGTTTTTGTGCGCTGTTTTCATCTTTCTCCTTTTTTTTTTTTATCCTTGGCAAAACAGCTGATGAATCAAAATTTTTATTATTATTATTATTTCCAGGTGTCTTAGATGAAGATGAGGAAGGTGATGTGTTGGTGAATGTCAACATTGAGGATGATGAGAGAGCAGAGAAAAATGTGGAGAACAAGAAGAAGAGGCCAGACTACAAACCATATGATGAACCTGAGTATGATGAATATGGAATGGTGAGCTTTTATGACCATTTTAGGATTTGTCATCCATGGACATGCAAACAGCATGGAATCAGAGAACAATGCAAACTGGTCAAGATAGATTTGCTTTAAAAATTGATGTTTATTTGATATTGAAAAAAACAGGATATATGTCTCGCAGCCAGTCAAAATGAGACGCATGTCGATTTTTCAAGCATAAGGGGTTTTTGGTATCATGTGAAAACTTATTTATACCCTTTCAGGTGGTGAAAAAAGTTTTGATCTAGCTTTATTCTAGCCAGAGATGTTGCATTTTAAAGAGACAAGAGGGGGACCCTCCAGCAATGATCAAAAATTCCGAGAAAATCGAGTTTAGATGAACGGTTGAACGCATAAATCTACATACCTACCTCACAAAAACCCAACTTTAATGAAGAAACATTTGCAAATCAAAGGTAAGATCGATATTGTCTTATTCAGAAATGAATGATTTCAATTTCTGCAATAAAACAATTTTCAGTGTCTGACCTTCCTCATCACATTCAAAACCTGATTTCCCAGTTCTAGCCGAGCGACTTACGTCTCATCTCGACTGGCCGCGGGACATATGACTTAGATGCCCACAATCAAAATATCTTGTCAGTACCCTATTGAGTGCAGATAGATAGTGTAAAATCTTCAGCTCTTTGCAGTAACACTATGGGTGAACTGAATTTTGCTAAACAGGGGTGGAGTTACAGAGTGCAAAGTAAGGAAATTTAATAATCATCAGTTCGTGTTGTGCATTCATTCTATCAGTAAACTGAACTTGGGTGAACTGAGATGAAGTTGGACAAATATAAAGATAAGATTCCATTGAGAAAGAACTTGCCACGGTTTTACCATCATCAGCCCTTACTGTGCATGAACTCTCTCAGTAAAACTGAACTTTGTTGAACTGACGTGGATGAGTAAATATAAAGGTTAGATGTCAAATAGCAAAATGGCAAAGTTTTTACAGGATTTAATTGTCCTAGGTGCTGATTGTGTTTGACTCTATTCATAAACTGATCTTTGCAGAATATATTGACAAAATGGCATTTTCAAAACAAATTTCATTTCATCTTAACTTTTTTTTTGTTCATTTCACATGTAGATGAAGGCGAGCAATTTGCTGTCCAAGTACGATGAAGAGATAGAAGGTGCCAAGAAAGAATCCTTCACTTTAGGTAAGTTCAACTGGGTGAATATACACAAGACATTGCAGAAAAAAAAGGCATTAGTTTAAAGAAAAAAAAAACAACAAACAGAAAAACATACAATGTTTGCAGTAGGTAGTGCATTTACAGTAGCTGATCAATGCTCGTCTCATTGCCCATTTATTTATATTTATAGCAAACAGCAGTGGTTTCTTCCCTGGTTTCCATGGCTGCGATTAGACGAAGATAAGATACACAAGTAATTTATTGTTAAAAGAGCATGAGGAAATAACACTTTGATCCTACAAATTCATGGGATTTAATCTTTAAACAATTGATTGCATATTGCCATAAATTACCTAGTGCTTTGAGGTTGTTTTGATGTAGCTCAGCCATCGATGTATCTATGTTGATGAATGGTCTTTGGACCCGAACCATCTTTTGTGATATGGTCAGTAATCCCTCCACCCTGCCATGGTTCACTGCTGCAGTGAGAGGCCACCACTCTAGGACTGTCTGACTGTTGAGCAGCACAAGAAACACAATTGAAGTTGGTTGCTAAGTCATTCTCTCCCACAAATTAGCAACCACCTTCAACTTGGCCTCTTGAGCACACTGGCTCAGCATTGGAATATCTCTGGACCTGTGTAGTGATGCTCCAGTGGGTCTTGTGGTGATGCTCCACTGGGTCTTGCTGCACTGCACCTCTTAGACAGTTCTTCCTTTTATCTCATAGCAAAGTTTACCCCTGTAATCAAATTGCTATTCAGTCAACCAGTGCTTCTCTCTCTGTCTCTCTATCTCTCTCTCTCTCTGTCTCTCTCATTCTCACTCTTTTTTCTTAACTGTCTCCGTTTCTCCGTACATTCATTTTCCTTCACACACTTATTCACTCTCGCACTGTTTAGGTGAGAGCAGAATATCAGAAATAATGAAGGAACTAGTGCTCTTGTTTTACTTTGACTGAAAGTTGATATCATTGTAGATAGAATGTAGCGTAACTGATGAAATGGTACATATATCTACCTCATGGATCTTGACATGTGTGCTGGTGGGATACAGGAACAATGAAGTAAATCATTGTGCTATCTGTCAAAGTGTGAATGATAGACAACTAGCTCATCTAAGTTTTTGTCAGTGGCAGTTGTTGAATTTGTTACTGAACTGTCTTTTTTTTATTTATATATAAATCTATTTATTCCTTCAAGAAAAATAAAGGATTGAAGAAAGCAATGCTTTATTTAAAACATGAATAAGATTCCGAGTGCTGGTATGATTTCATTATTTGAAAATTGCATGATGAATTGTGAATATATAGGTTTCAAACTGTTCACCTTTGAGACCAGAATAATGTTGTTGAGGAAGGTATGATAGAGCTGAAAGGGGTTGCTAAACAGTTTTCTTTGTCACATGTTGTAGCAGCTCCCTTCAGCGGTGTCACAACCTAGTCACAGGACAGTAGGGAACAGTTTAAAAACATTGCTCATTACACTTTTGTATGAGTTATCTTCAGGATGGTAATGTGTAACTGCTTTCAGCTGTACTGCTAAATCTGTGAACAAAATCATTTAGCAGTTCATTTCATGTGGATAAAGTTCAAATATAACAGCAGCTTATATGCTCAGTTGCAGCTGTTGACTTCATAACTTCATGGAACTTGGACAGTGGAACTATGGAAGTTGATCTGAAAAGAGAAAAAAATAGTTTACATTAGACAAAAGTTGTTTCTTTTTTTTACATGAAATATAAAAATTGATGTACCAGAGCTAAATTTAAGATACACAGTGGTAGAAATAGGAAAGTGTGCAGGCAACATGACCTACTATTTCAGGTAGGAAACTTGAGAGTCAGTGTCTTAGAAACTTAACAAAAATGTAATTTTCAGAAGTAGAAAGTACATAATTATGACAGATTGTAATTAATTTGTCTACCACTATCAGTGAAAATACGTTGTATAATACATGCAGCAGAAAAAGTAGGTGGTTGCCAACTTCCTTTTTTCTTTCCATAAGATACACTTTTTTTTCTATAACCTTGTCATGAAAAACTCTGAGAGCAGAAGTGCTTGGAAAAAAAAAGATTTAAAAAGAAAGAAAAAGGGGACCTTAATGTAATGTGTTATGTTGAAACCAGTAAATAATGTTCAACTCCATCCATGTTTTACCAGGATCAGGCGGTGCATACGATGCAGCTCATGAAAAACGCATGGCTGAAATCAGGCAGCAACTGAGGGCACAAGGGGTAAGTAACTCAGTTCTGATCAGTAGACAACGCCAGACACTTACTGATACTTAAGCGTTTTGCTTGCCGTCATGGGCTTGGACACATTTAGGGATTCCAAAAAAAAAAAAAGAAAAAAGAAATGATGGAATTTGATAATCCTTGGAATCTTGACCACTATATACTAGTCCGTACTGAAACGTGAAGATGAAACAGAGAAAAAGGAAGGAGAGTAGAAATATAGCCCATGGATAATGTATTAGCAAGTTGGTTTTGCATTTCTCCTGTCTGGACTTTTAGCTTCAGAGCTATCTTTTTTGTAATGTTTTTTAGTGTGAATGTATGAAATAAATATACTGTCTTTTTATCTCAGAGTCATTGCAGTGTATGAACATAGTGTGTTCTTCATTACCACAACAGATTTCCTGCAATGCCAGGCAGATCTTTTCTGTTGCTTTTAAAGTTTTCGCTTTCTCAGAATAAGAGTTTTAACAGGAATGTAGCCGTATGTGAGGAAAAAATCTTTGGTTGGTGGTGAAAAAAACAAAGATATTAAATATCAGAGGGAGCCATAAAAGTAGGAAATACGCCCAGTCTGATAACATAAGTGATTGTGTATTGTACCTTTTTTGTTTCTCTCACTCCAGCAATCTCTTCAAATGGCAGCACCGACATTGGCCACAGAGTTCATGACTAAAGAAGAAGTGGTAAGTGAAAGACTATCACTGCTCTACAATAAGGCCACAAGTGTGACTGACAGAAGGTTGTGACCCTTTGTCCGTTATTTACATCATCTTTTTCGACACTTAAAGAGATTTTAAAAATTTATTTTCTTTGTACCTTGAATCATATAAGTTCACAATCTGAAAAAGATAAAAATGAGATAAATTGAAAACCTCCTGTGAGGGAGAAAAAGTAGAATATCAATTAAGATAGTGTTCAATGTGGTGATGCCAACAACAGACACACTTTCAAGTCATTTTCATCAAAAAGTGATGCTGTATGGGATGCAAGTTAAATGTGATTTATATCCCCATGATAATCGCAATGTATCACAGTGTATGATAAGCAATTGGAAAGTAAATAGATAGTTTCCATTATCAAGAAGACATCAGGGAATGGTAAGCAGATAAACATTATCCAAGAGCAGCTCTTACTACAGAAAAAAAAATGATCTAGATCTAAGTCCATATGACAAACTGACACTGAAAATTGTGTCTATTTTGAGATAGTTTTAGTATCAATGACACTCATGCAACATTAACATTTTATGGGATCTGGGATTCATCTTTTGTCTCCTTTTTTAAACATTAAACTGATGAATCTGTGTGTAGAATGATGTGGCTCACTTCCAAGTCAAAATATTGCTTTCTTCTTTGCTGATTTCTCTTTCAGTGTAACCATAGATCTCGCCATGCAAATATTTTCTCAACTAATACAGTGAAAATAAGGACATAGTTGGACATAGCAGAAAACTGTTCCAAGTTTATCATAAAGAAAGGGAATTATGTTTTATAATTGTTGGTTTTTTTCAGGAAGCTGCCAAGTTCAAGAAGCTGAGGAAAAAGCCTCGTAAGATCAGAAAGAAAGAGGTGCTGAAAGCAGATGATCTCCTACCTTTACCAGATGAGTCCACAGAACAGGACTATGGATCCAGGTACTATTTTGCCTATCTACCCGGAATACCAATTACATATCTTTTGTTTCTAATCATCATAATGGAAAATATATTGTGTGAAAGGCAATATAATTACTCTAGATCAATGATCGTTGCCACAAGCCATTTATATGTGCGTAAATAGGCATCTGAATTCTTTCTGTCTACCTTAGAATGGTCATCTTGTAGAAACTGGAAGGGAGAATTTTGCAAGGATTTCATTCAAACATTGTTTACTGAAACAGTGTCATCACATCTTTTGTTTTATGCTTTTTTTTGAAAAAGCCTCACAAGCAAGAATGATCATTTTTAAGAGTAATGTATGAACTTTCTTTGGCTACAAGGATATTATGTTGGGGTAGAATGGCACAGGTGTTTGGGTTTTTTTTTCATTCATTTGTCTGAATGTGCTTCCTTTCTCTCCGTCATACAGATCTCGCGGTCGAGGCCGTGTCACTGTGGAGGATGAAGATGGAGAGGAGTCTAACAATGCAGGGGATGGAGCCATGAAAGTCAAGATGGAGGTGGAGGAGCCAGCAGACGTGGCAGACAGAGTGAAGACAGAGCCTATGGTCAAGATGGAACCTGATGATGGTGGGTATTTCTTTTTGCTTTTAAAGTACAACATCTTGAAAACTTCTAAATGATTCTTCAGACATAGTGAAGATAGACCCTGTGATCAAACCAATGGACATTGAGTTTCGACCATTTTTTTTTTTTTTTTAAATTACAATACTTTGATCAGTTCTGAATGATCTTTGGACATATTCACGATAAGACTTCTGATGAAAATAGAGCCAGATGATAGTGAGTTCCTATTTGGTTTTGAATACTTGTGCTTTAGATGTATTACAAATGATTCCAAAATTCAGGAACTTGCTCTTGAAATTCAGACAATTGCATAACAATCTCAGAAAGTGTGATTATCATTTCTTTGGATGAAGGGAAGGTCCAGTCAAGAATAAAAAGCAAATGGTTGTGAAATACATGTTATGCTAGTCTTATGTCAGATTTTTCATGCACGGATTAATTTTTGTCAGTTAGAAGGGAAGTGTGTGTACTTTAATTGTTGGTGAAAGTAGTTATTTAGCTTTGACTCTTCCATGCTGAGATATGTACATTCAAAATGAATTCCCACAGCATGATGATCTGGTTTATCACTGAGGCCCCTTGTGCATTTCACTCAGTCACACAACATATCTCACAAGAGACTTAAATTAGAGTATGTGTTGAGATCTTTTTGTCATGTCTTTATTGAATTTGTTTTGTTTTTTCTGTCCTCTGGGGTAGATGATGTAGTGGGACCTGATGAAGATCTGTCAAGTGTGATGTTGGAGGAAAATGAGGTACAGAATGAGCTGCAGGGGATGCTGGCCAAGGCTCGCAAGCTGAAGATGAAACAGGAGAGAAACTTGGCCTCGGAGGTAAATGCATGTTATTCACTTCTATTGTTGACATGTAATGACTCTGGGGGTAAATTGTACCTGCAAGTTTTCCCAACATGTGTCAGAATTCCATCATTTTGTGGCAGTCATTATTTGCATTCAAGCGAGAGTGGTAAAATCACTGGCTGACCAGACATTCAGTTTTACTGTTTCTGAAACCGTGAATGTCATAAGCTGTGAAGTGGGAACATAAAAATATGAAATCCACTTCACGTCCACTGTGTGTTTTGACGTTACTTTGATCTGCTCAAGTTATATTAGTTTAGTTTTGTGCAGGGTCCAATTTATATGCTTGTGTTGGAGACTTTTACTTGTGTATTTAAATTTCATACTTTTCAGTGGTCTGTGTTAAAATGCTTTAGATCACATGGTGACATAAGACTAAATCGGTGCATGGACTTTAATTGTAAATTAGACTTGACCTAGATCCACATGGAGTTGGTAACAGAAAAAAAGATATGCCAGTTAATCTACTGCAGATTTTTTTTTACCTGACTATGTGCAGATTTTTGCTTCAGTTCTCTAAATTAGTCTGTCATGCAGATTTAAATGTAGATCTAGTTGGAGTCTGTAGATTAAAATTTTTCTTTTGTTCTATCTGATTGCTGCACTTGCTTGTTCCTTTTGCGGACAAAAACTGTCCACATATTTTATACTCTTCATGAGACATTGTATTCCTGTGGCAGTCAAAATAAATACTAAGGCATTTTGGTCTGCAGTCACTTATAGACATAGCAGTGTTTTCCTACAGCTTTGAGCAACTGAGATTTGGAAATAGAAAAACTCCAGTGAAATTATCTTTGTGCCTTATGAATTTATGTGTGAATGTTCTCCTGATCAAACTCTCTAGTTTCAAGGCTCAGCTTTTCTGTTTTTCTTGTAACAGTGATACATTTGAAGTTACACTAGTGAGAAAATGTACGTTTTTATTACAATATCAAGCTGACCTGTTTGTGATTGTGTATGCTAACCTTGTATTCCATTTCAGCAAACAACATTATAGGGTAATGATAAATATTTCGTTCCATTTTTCATATCTTCAGATCATGGAAAGAGTCCAGCCCGAGGATGAGTTAAGTGAGTCACAGAAGCAGGCTGGTGCCAACATCATCCTGAACTCTACCTCCGAGTTCTGCCGTAACCTGGGAGAAATTCCAACCTACGGGCTCTCTGGTAACAGAGAGGAGGACAGAGCAGAAATTATGGTGGGTTTATTTACAGTCAGGTTATAAGATTTTGCTAGGACTCAACAGTGATGGAATAAACACAAGAATGAAGGACATTATACTGATCAGTTTGTTCCCTGTGATTTGCAATAAGATGAGCAGTGTGTAAAGACTGGTAGTGAGACTGAATTTAGTATGGAAACTATCAACAATACTTTTACTAGGCTGGCCAGAAAATGTGTTTTTGGATCAACATCATTAACTGGGCATATAATATCAGAAATCAGATACCGTCTTTTTTTTTATAATGCTAGTCTCTTAATTATGAAAATGCAATTATATATTACATGCATGTCAAACTTCCAAATGATGTAAAAAGTGGTATTTTTGGCTGTTATCAAATTCCTTTCCAGCCACTGTGTTTTTTCTAATCATTTATAGTGAAATGTACACTCAATGTGCAAAAACAGGATGAAATATTTCCTACTTTTTGTCGTGTAATGAGATTGACATCCCTGACAATACCAGCCTAGCTGATTCTAAAGTTTTGGCACTTGCTCCCTCAGTTTTTTTTATCAAGTTGATTGTAAACATTGCACAGGTATACAAGAATTTTTCAGTTTCAATCCGATGACTTGTTTCAGGATATGGAATTAGAACTGATGGACCAGCGAAGAAGACAGGAAGAGATGGAAGAGGCAGCAGGAGGCTGGAATGCTGTGGACATTGATGACAATCCTGTCGATATACGAGTAAGCGTTGATATATTAAGTCATCTTAATTCTTTAAATTCATCAGTATTAAAATATATGGAAGAGGGATAAGATAATAAAAGGGGGGGAGGGGGGAGTGTAAGAAAAAAGTGGGATTCAGATAAAGGTGAGAGAGTGAGACAGAGAGCTATGAACTAAGTTTATCAGTGTGAAATTGTAAGCGTGGAATATTGGGATGATAAAGATGACCCACATAAACATGAAATGAATTACTATGAGAGAACTGCGCAACATAATAACTTACTTTTGTGATTGTTGTCTTTGTCAGACATTCAGTAGAGGCTTACTTATTTTCATTTGATCATATGATGTTGCTGTTGTTTGATTGAAGGCTCATTTAAAATATGGGTGTGTTGAAACTTTGTTTTCCCAAGCCCAGAACATTAACATGCGCATCATGTTCCATTTGCTAAAAGTTTCCATTCTGAATGGTCTTTACAGGGAGAGGAGGCATCTGTGTTGGAGGAGGAACCTATTGCAGGAGCTGGTGTCGGAGCAGCCTTGATGCTGGCCCAAAAGAAAGGTAGGGAAAATTTGGTCAACAGCATCACACTGTAGTGTTAATGTTAATATTAATCAATGATATGAAATTGCGTAACGTGTTTTTTCTTTTTCTTTTTTTTGGGGGGGGGGGGGGCGAGGGGGTGGCTAGAGGGGTCAGTCACATACTATTTATTAACGTTATTGGAAACATTTCTACGATCATGCAAATTCTTTAGGCATTTCAGTTCTCTCGAGCTATTAGTGAACAATTTCTTTGGACTGGATCAGAAATTTTTGTCACATGTAATAGATATCTAAACCGTTGTGGTTGAAGCTATGTTTTCTCTTGAAGTCCTGTTTATATTGTTGTTGTTTTTTCATGTATTGTTTATACACAAAACATTTATGCATTACTATGTAGTATCCCAAGAATCCACAGGGAAAAGAAGAAACAGGGAAAAGAAGAAGGAATGAATGACATTTGTATCTGAATGATTGGCCTTTGTATCTAAACATTCAAAGATTTCTGTTTGCTGTTACTTTATCAATTTATCAAACGCAAAGTATATAATAATGGCACATCAAGTTTAATGATTTTTTTTATGTGTTTTCAATCTCACAGGATACCTGGAAAGTGAAGCCCCCAAGAAATTACCTGCCTTGTCCACAAACGCTCTAGAACTGCAGGCCCAGAACTACACTATTCAAGATAAAAGATATGAGTAAGTTCTTTGTAAATATCATCTCAGCTGTACCATTAGTCAGCGATAAGTCAAAATGCAACTGATGTCACATGGCACTCTTGAGCATGAGAGTTACCAGCTAATATCATTAAAAGAGGAATGGTCTGACAGAATTGTGTATTAAATCAATAGACTCAAAATGGTATGACTCATCAAATGATTGGTGTTGTAATCAGTGTTTTCCAATTATATCAAAAGTACTGAAAGTGACTTATGCTATTTCTTAGAGGAGGGACAAGTCAGATTTCACTTCCAGTTTATTTTAAGGAGAGTACTGATTGCAGTGGAAAATTTTATTAAAACAAACCTTCTTAATCATGAATCACAGTGAATCAACAGGCCATGAATATCACATAACGATGTCCAATAAGATATCAAGGCCCTCCCAGTAAGTCAGATTTCACTTCCAGTTCAGCTGAGTCGAAAAGAACAGTAATAGTGGCAATGGAAAATTTTATAGAGAGAAAAACTCTTATGTATGAAAGCCAGTGAAGCAACAGGCCATGGCCATCACATGCTAACGCCCAATAAAATATCAGGAAAGTCAAATTTCACTTCCAGTACAGCTTATCTTAACAGGAGTAGTACTAGTGGCAACGGGAAATTTTGTAAAACAAATCTCCTCATGCATGAAACCCAGTGAAGCAACAGGCCATGGATATCGCATGCTGATGTCCAATAAAATATCAGTGTCACAATGAGATTTGAGCCTTCATCTGCTCAGAGGTTGGGATTTAGTCTCATCTAATCCAATGATTAATGGTGGGGTATGATTGACTTATTGTTGGTCTGCTTGATTTGTTGACGTACACAACAAGGATTAGGTGATCACCCTGTCATATTAGAATACAAAATTAGAGATCATATATGTGTAAAATTTTACTTAAGTTTGCAAAATCTTTAAATCATACGTCACTCAGTTATATGTGTATGGGTGTGCGTGTGTGTTCTTGTACATGTATTTCTCTTCTTGTTTCTTTTGTTGTTATTGTTGTTATTTTGTTTCTTTTCTTTTCTCTTTTTTTCTACATTTTTCATTATTTGTTTATTTCTGAGAACTGCTGCCCTCTCATTTTTTCAGGCTTATTTTGTTGAACCATACCAGATTAATATCAGTTGAATGACAGAATCAGTGCTTAATCCACAGCAGTGCTAGATTTTTTTTTGTCAATCATATGAGCAGATCTAGATGGGATATAAGAGATGAAATATGAAATCGTTTTTTGCTTTTTTTTTTTTTTCCTGGTGTCATTGGTTTGTGTTATTTCCCAGCGATCTGGATGAGAAAAATCGCAAGCGTGATCGCTATCAGGGCGGGATGATCTCAGAGTTCAAGGACAAAGACGGTTACAAACCCGATGTTAAACTGGACTATGTGGATGAGAGTGGCCGACACTTGTCAGCGAAGGAAGCCTTCCGTCAGCTCAGTCACAGATTCCACGGCAAGGGCTCGGGCAAGAAAAAGACAGAGAAAAGGGGCAAGAAAGTGGAAGAGGAGTTGGTAAGCTGTGCACAAAACTTATCTTTTAGTTTCCCTTTGCAAGAAGTAAGAAAAAAAACTTTTCAAGCCATGTGTGATCAACATAAAAATATGGATATGTGGCGAAAACGCTTAACCCTCTTTTGATTTTTTAACTCTCTTAAAATTACAGTATATGTAAGAGACAAGTTGTAGTCAAACCAACTTACTGCAGGTTTGTTTGTATGTTTGTTTTTATTTATATGTGTTTTTTGTTTTGTTTTGTTTTTGTGAATAGCACAGAAAGACAATTCAGACGTAAAAATGTTGTGTCAGAAAACTGATTTCAAAGTGTCAGTACCTCTGACATGGCCTAGGTCCATTTGGAAAGATCAGCATTCTTTGCTGTACTTGCACAGAGAGCGGATAATCATAGATATAACAAAATCAGCATCAGTTTGACGTTTATTAACTAATGTATAAGAACAAAAACAAAAAAACAATAAAATCCTGTTTCATATGTGATGTTTTTGTGAATGTTCCAGCATATGGAATTTTTTCTGGAGAATGAGTAGAGATTCAAATTTACTAATGTCTCTTGATTTAAGACAATATAATCTAAGGTATGTTTAATAATTTTTCCCCAGTTAATGAAGAGAATGAGTTCCACAGACACACCCCTGAACACACTGAGTCTTCTTCAGGACAAGCAAAAGTCAGAGAAATCTCCATATATTGTTCTCAGTGGTAGCAAGGGATTTACCTCGTAAGTATCAGCTATCAGCTCAGTTACACATCATTAGCTGTGTAAAAGACAACCTGCAATAGTGATAGCTTAGTAGTGTTAGTAAGAGTATTAATAGCTGCCACAGTTTCAAAACAATGGTATTTTTTAAACAGAATCTTAGCGATATGCACTTTAGAAAGAGAAAGTTTTTTTTGTACTGCCCAAATTGTGCAGTTATTATATTGATAATTCCTTTTCTGCTTTGTTCGAAAAATTGTTTATTAATTCAGTTGTGCTAATAAACCATCATTGTCATTTGATAGGAATGAATTGTAAGTTGTATGGAAGGAATTTCTTTCAATGAAACTTACTTAAACTTTATGTGACTTGTTTCAGTGATTCACTAACTCATTTAAACCTAAAATGATTTGAGAGGGGATAGAGTAAAAGACAAAGTAAGCTAGGTATATGCTTCGGTTGTATCACTTCAGCAGTATTTATGTAGAATTTTTTAATGAGACAATTATTTCTACCACAGGAAATCATGTAATAAGTTTTTTTGGTTATATCTTCCATTTCAGAAACACAATAGTCAAGCCATCTTGAGGAGATGATTACCAGTCAGCAGGAGGGATGGGGTTAGTGTGTATTGTGTTGCACAAGGTCTGTAGTGAAGATGTTGTGTATGAGTGTGAAAGGAAAAGTACAGTTGTCCTTGTGGTTTGTTTTTTTAATATGAGCCTGGACTTCTTGATTTTCCTTTAGGTCAATTTCAGGACTTGGTATATTTGATGTTGAAATGTATATTTTCACAGTGCATGGACAGAGTGGCTGCAAAGTTCCAGGATGCTGAATGACTGCACTGCTCATTGCTCTTCTAGAGTGTAGATCCACTGTGTTTGCAGACTTAGACGTTTTGGGTGGCATGCATTTCAAAAAGTGCATGACATTTTTTTTTTTTTAATGGGGTTCATAGAAATTGTCTCTGACTCGCAAAAAAATAATGGTTATGTTTTGTCAATCCATTGTTGGACAGAAGTGAATCAAGCGATACACTGGAGTTATTGCATGTCCTGAATATTTTTTGTTTAGGATGAAAAAAGGGGACCGTTATGGAATCTGCAAAAATAATTTCTGGCTTCAGTAAAAATCATAGGTATTATTCAGCTGTTCAATCCCTGACTGTAACACTTTAGATAGAGCACTGAAGTTGCCACATGTTAATGTTCTTGGCATTGTTCACTTGTAGTTGAAGTGAAAAAAAAAGAAGTAAGCAATCTCTTGTTAGGTCTGTAAGAATCAGTATAGCTCTTACCATCTGTGTGTCATTGTCTTTTTTTATTGGTTTGATAGACTTTGGGGAATTAAAATTTTTTTGTGAAGTGTTGCGTAAGAGAAAATGTATGGCTTGTTTCATATTGTTGATTCAATAGGATTTGAGGAATTAAGTTTCCCTATAAAGTATGGCATGAAAGAAAATAAAAGGTTTGTTTGATGTTGTTGTTTCATCTGTGAGTTTTTCAGTCGGTTTTATATGTTATATAGATACATGTCTGTGTGAAGGGTGGCACCGAATGGAATACCTGTTGATGTATGAGAGGATGACTTTTCATTATACTACAATCGGTGAGATTGCCCATATTCATGTTGCTTTTGGTCCATGTAATGGTTCATGCATTGACTATTTGTGGCGAGTATTGAAGGATAGCATTGCTGAATGAATCAGTGTTGATTTTTTTTTTTTTTTTGTTATAATATTAGTGTAAGTCTGTTGTTGGAATAAAACATTTGGTACAAATGACAAACAAAAGTTAGTTGGGTTTTTTTTTCATGTGAGATACCTGTTTGTAGTATGTAGTATATTTATTTAGATACCCCTATTGATGTCACTGCCTACGGCAGTCAGCACAGTATCATGTGATGCCACCAGATGACAGATAAAGAACTGCATGACTATCTAAAATTTGCAACGTGGCATCAGCCTTTAGTCCAGCTGGATCTTGTCTGTCCAGATATCTCTCTGCCTACTAGCCTACCAGACTCATTAGAAGTCCTTCTATATATCTTATGTCTGATTAGAAGATGTTCAGAACCATAACATAGCTGGCTTATTTCTTCTTTCTCAGTTGCCCTACATACCTACTTGCTCATCCATACGATAAACCTACCATATAGTTCACAAATTGATCTGTGCAGTCACCCATAACATGAAAAAGAAGAAAAGTAAAAAAAAAAAAAAAGTAAGTGCAAATACACAACGGTTTCTGTTTCCATATGTCATAGATGTGAAAGGAGCTTGTCTAAAAAAATATGCTCTATTACGATTGAAATACAAATACAATACATGTGAACAATACATATAATTACATAAGCTTAAATTACAAATGATAACTCAAGGTTGATGAAATGTTTCATAGATTTAACTTAAGGGATTAAAATTGGGTGTTCGAACTGGTGCTTCAACAGATTTCTAGATTTGGCATATGCGGTTTGTATTAATTTAAGGGCGAGGTTATTGCTACTAGATGGCCCTACCATTGTAACTAAATAGTCCAGAATACTTGAAAAAAATCTATATCTTAACCGAACTCTTAGTAAGAGTCTTACCCTAATCCCTGTAAATCTAGCCCTAACTTTATTTTAATCCTAATCGTAACTCTCCTGAAACCACTTGGCCTGGCATGGAACTTCTCCTTCCCAGATTCTAGAATCTGCAAGGTCCTATCCAATGTCGCGAATCAAATCAAACGATTCAATTTGATTGGTCAAAAAGGAAAACCTGGTCGCACTGAGTCTATCTTGACCACCTGATTGCAATAATCAGTGTGTTAATGTAAAGTATTTGTATGGACACATGCCCCATGGTTAAAGACATCATATCAAGAAAGAACTCTACAGTAGTGAGACATACATGTACATTTGTACTTGTTTATCTGGGGTGATGGTTGGATAATGAAACACAATAAAAAATTCGTACGTTTGTCACCAATCTGGCTAGAAATAGCAAAAAACAACGTATAAATCTGACAGTTACAATTTTAACTTCGCTTAAGTTTACTTTTACTGGACAATCAGGGTGAAGACTGCGCTCCATTGGTTATGTTAGATAACCTGTGCACTGTGTCATCTGTATCGTAGTTTAAATGGTTGGTGATGTTAGAATGCAAATTCAGGATCCACTGGGCCAGCAGTTTTCTGATACGCAAGAAATCTTTATGTGGCAAACACGGGATCTAGGCTATGCAGTTTTTCATTCTTAAAGGAATGAGTAGGTTAGCCTAATGAGGTGGTTTCGTCCATTATGGGCTTCACATTTTTAAAGTGGCAGCGATGATTCTTCATAGTGAAAACCCATAGACTGTATACTAAGTAAATGCTGTATTATTATTTATTTTATATTATTTTGTTGCTACTTTTTTTTTATTGTTTTGTTTTCGTTTTGTTTTTTACTTATACATTTGCCTCATTTAGACTTTTCTAGTTAAAATAATCCTATTTATAATGTGAGCCCCTCTTAAGTTTACATAGATCTATTGATATTGATACCGTAAAATGTCTGCAATAAACATCTCCAAACTCACAAAAGAAAATGTGATACGCAGAAGGCAAGAGTAACATAGAATACATGAGCTTTTATTCAAAATGTCAAACTGAAAGAATACACATTACATGTAAATGATAATTATTATAGAAAAAAAAATAGATATAGTGATTTTCTTTTAAACGTTCGCCGTAACCACAGTAGGCCTATTTTGAGCTATATAAAGAGATGACAAATCACGAAAGTAATACGATATCGTTAAGGGATGAAACTGGTGGTAAAAACAAGGAAAGCAGGGGTGCTGGCTGGAGCAAAATAAGACATAAATCCACAGATCATCAATATGTAACTTTGTGATTTGATATACGTCAAGCGCACAGGCATATGAACTTAGGTGATGGAAATATAATACATGTATAAATAGATCACACACTGTGTACATTAATTGTCGTTATAAAATTGTTGCCTTAGAATTATTTCAGGCTTCGAATGTAAACCCATATTTAAAATACAAAATGTAGGGCAATGGATGTATATTGCAGGCTGCATTTAAGGCATATGACTGTACATTATACCAGTCATGACACGATTTACGTGCTTTCACTGCGAAACACACATGGATTGGCAACTAGACTAATTAACCTGTTTTCAGTAGAGATTACACGAACATATTTTTCACAGAATCCCCAGAGATCCAAAATGTAATCAGTTTGAACTCTTCTGACTTCAGAAGAGCGAATAGAATACATGTGATACAGTAATGACCAAATGAAAGAACCTCCTCATATGGGATCACTGGTGACATTGCCGCTATCCTAGATGTGACAAAAGATCGATGTGATCAAAGGCTGACAAATCAATAGTGTCAAAATAAAGTTTTTTGTTGTTGTCTTGTTTTGTTTTTTCTTTTCCAGCCCTCGGAATGCTTACGTTTCTTTTGCTTATCATTGCAGAGGTGAAAAAAAAAATCCTTTTCTCTATTTATTTGAAATATGCTCAATGGAACATTTTGGGAAATTCAATATGTAGATCTAGTTAAAATGTTTCATTTTTAAAAATATTTTTTAATGTTTGTTTTAAGTTTTATTTATTCATTTATTTTGTTTAATGAGAGATTTTTTAAAAATATTTTTTTAGAATGCTTATTTCACATTTCAGATACATACCCACCAAAGGGAAGTAATTTGGTGGCTGAAAGAAAAAAAAATGATTTGCTCATTGATTTGCCTATAGACTGACTAGTCAAGACGACCGTTGCAGAAGTATAATTACAAAATAATTCTATTAAACCAAGAGAATGTCAGCCTTCCACTAGCTGTCTACAGCCTTGGCATCTCAGCACACACTGCAGCCAGCAGCTGAGGATGATTCTCTGGGCCGAGGAGAACCAGTTGCTGGCATAAGCCGTGGCTAAGAGCATATGGACGTCATGAGTTCCTCTCTCGCCCGGCACGCCAGGGAAATGGCTCTCGTAGCTGGCTCGGATTGCCTGGAACACCCTCTCGCAGTCCACATGGTTTGGTTTCCTCAGCAGGAATCTGGCCATCAGTAGCGACAGACGACCAACATCTTGTTGGCTAGGCTTGCCCATCTCGAAAGGTAGAAAGTCAAAGTGATAAATCGAGTCAGTTAATGTCCTATTGACACGTTCATCCATTCGCCGCTGTTCTTCCAGTTCATCTTTCGCTTTCCTATATTGCAGATAAAGCTGGGAGTTTTTGTTATGGGATTCTTGCAGATCGTCCAGTAAACGCCCAACGTGCTTCTCAAGCGAGCTAATCCTGGATAGCAACCGAGCTATCTGGAATGAAGAACTGGCATGGGAATTAACCCGTGTTGGCAAGGTTGACAAAGGGCGAGTTCTAGAGCTACGCAAGCTACAGACTGTTTGCCCACAAAATTTTCCGTCTCGGTCGCTGGAAAAATGTATAGTACCGTTTGTCTCTGAGTTTAGCGGTCTGATATCGTCCTCGACTTCCAGTTCTTTCTGTATGGCAGAACATTCCATTTGGTGCTGGGCAAGCTCGGAGCTGTTGACTTCAGTTTGACAACCAGCACATACGACAGGTACAAACTTGCAGGTCTTCAGGTGCAGGTTCTGCTTGTCCAGGCTCATCACTGCGTCACACCCACGCGAGCTGTGGACACAGGTCACTTCCATGGCTTCGATCAGGTTCTTGAGCGACAAGATGGGCTTGACCGTGTCCACCTCCACCCATGACCGGCACTGTGGACAGGTATTAGCGGCTGGCCGTCCCAGCCAGGTGCGAACACAGGACTCACAGAATGAATGACCACAAGGAGTCAGAACTGGTGACTCCAGCACAGAACTACATATGGCACAGATCAGATTGGGGTCCACAGTTTTCTGGAATCGAGCTGTGTTATAACCCATGGTGTTAAATCTGTGAGAATCTCACTGAAGTCTGTTAAGTCAGATTTCACAGTCATTCATGTAGATAGAACAGAATTAACCCTAACAGGTCTGATCTGGTCATGATTCACTCGTTGTACTGAGCATTTGAATCCTTTCTAAATAACGTACAAATAATGTCGTTAGAACGTACTCCGCTTTAAGGCTCACTGACTGCAACTCACTTCTGGAACAAGAATAAATATCAAAATAGAAACCCTGGTATTCCAGCAGAAGTTTTCACTGATGCTTTTGGGGTCAAACAAATACGATTTTTTTATTCCAATTTCTCCTTTCGAAGAATAATATATATCGTCAGTTCAATAGAAAGAAAAAACCGCGGATTATGTTTCCTCTTGTATAGAAAGTTCAAAGACACTCAGATGCCGCATTTCTTTGTACACAGCACCAAAGAGTTATATAGGTCAGTGTTACGGCCATGTCTCTGTAGACCCATACATCCACAGGAATATTGTCAGATCTGTTGTCAAGAGGAACAGTTATAAAGGCTGGTATAATAACATTATTCTGTTGACACACCTCAAAAGTATAAGAAAACACCAACGTAAAAACAAACAACTGTTGCAGCCACCAGCAATAAAATCTCGTACACTGTGCGCTCTCACCGACTTACAGATAGATTAAATGAGTGTAAGAGACCTGGATATATACAGTTATTCTGCCAATGACCTAGAAACACGATGCTCTAAATAAACTGACACAATTTGGCCATGATCTAAGCACTAACTTCCTCAGTAACATATGAACGATTACTTTTTTCCAGCGAAGTGTATGCTTGATTACACCCAGCGATCAGAGAGCTGTTTTATACCGGCGATTGTTGATTTAGCCGCTCCTTTTATTATTTTTATGATTAGGCCATTCTAAAAACGGAAAGGAAACACTGCCTGCCTGTATACAAAGCCAGTTCCAATAACTTGGTGCGATTCCAAACAAATCAAGCACGTCGGGCGTGTGTCACCCCAAACGATGAGAATCGATACTGTTGCTAGATTGCTTCCCGTAGAGGTAAATCTCGCACTTTAAGAAGACAGCATTGCCTCGACAGTAATGAGATCGCCTCACAGTTATATGAATCATACTAATCGATTGACGTGTAATTCAGATTTTTCTAAAGTCCACACTACAGAACAGAATTGCTGCTTCAGCATCTGCTCCTTCAGCCTTGGTATTCTTCGATCGACATTTTGCATCGACTGAATAGCTCAAAGGACAAAACAAAAACTGTATCGTTCCACAATATCTGTGGTTGTTCTTTTGCTGAAATTGCATAATGTTTAAACTACTTTGATGAAGTATTTTCGTCGAGTAACATCCCGATCTCCCTGACAACTTCTAACGTAGATTATTTTGGATTATTTATTTACATTTTACATTGTTCCTAGCCTCAGGCTAACACAATTTTTGACGTCATTCTACCTAATTGATGCTCTAATAATAATGATATTCTGTTATATGCCGATCCAGAAAGGCTTAGGTAAAAGTATCATTCATTGCTTTTCTGACAATTGCCTTCGTTGCAAAATGTTGTAGATTGTTTTCTATCCAACCAAATATTCTGGAGTTTATTTGAAGGCACGGATAACCAGCAACCTGCTCACGGTACATTTCCGATACATGATTTTAATTGTTCGAATTCACAGGCACTCTGTATCACCACAAGATATCTGAACAGACGACTGATCAGAGTTTCTATGAACTACAGGTTAAAAAACACTGCATTTGAAGGTATCCTGACAGTTATCCACATGTGATCTAGACATATTGATGACTCTTCACTACTTGAATTCTTGTGCTTACAGATGTCTGCAAATAACAAGATAGTTCTTTAACCCAAGGCATGCATTGATATATTTATTATGTAGGCCTACCGGATCACGTCCCTTGAACACTAACAAGTCTATAGACAGTCAAGAACTTTGATTTACATGGCTGCTTACAATATCACCACATTACGTGCCAATATATGACTTTGAAGTGCCAAAGAGCGCGCAAATGTTCTACGTCACTTGCCGGTCCATTGCGAACATCGATAGACTATGTGGCTCATAAGACTTCAAAGACAGAACAACGCACGTATCGATGAGCAACGATGCAAGACTCAGGCTATGAAAGGAAGAGGCGCCGTTTACCCTTCGCCTCATACATGTAGCCAATTCATTTGCTTAAAGCTCTAACGCGTGTAAAGCCATTTCTTGTCCTTTCGACATACGCCTGTTATAGATAGAAAAAAAAGTTCGTGTACTTCTCAAGGCAAATATGAAACTACAACACGTCTGGATGATCGTCCTAAAGAAATAAAGTGAAAGTAAAGATATTTTGTTACAAATATCAAAGTGTAAACTCAGTTTCGATCTGAATGCATTTACAAGACCACACCCTCAAGATAGATTTGTGTCGGCCTGTTCATAATACTTTCTAGTTGCATATTTCAATGCGCCATTTAGAGATAAAATCTGATGATTGTGTTGATTGTGGAAAAACTGACGCCGACATTGCTGACACTTGAAGCGTCTTCTGTTTCCTAGCGCACTGTAAATATTCCGCTGGGGTTTTCACATCGGGTTTCCCACTGAACAGTTTGTTGTTGCAACAAAGAAGATTCCCAGATGTAATTTCGGTTTACCTGTCCAATAGTTGTAATATTGGTGCAAAATTATAAAGCCCGCAAACCCATTAATGCCAATGTAGCCCATCACCCTGTTTCATACGAAGATAAATATAACATATAAAACAGAACAAGCTATCCTTTCTTACTTTATAATTCAGACCGATTTTATAAACAAAATGCATAATACTCGTGAGACAAACATCATCAAACTTGTGTGCACTATGGACATGTAATGCTCGATATTTTTGGTCTCCAGTAACGTATTCAGCGATCTATATGGAAGAAAATAGCAAGCTTAAGTTGTTCAATGATCTGTTATTGAATACCCTGCTATACTTCATGCATAAATTATGCTTTAGGCTATTTTGTATGGCTTCACAGAGACAAGGTTTTGAATGAACTTGGGCAACGATAACTAATTAATTGCTTTTCTTTCTTACAATGTCTTGGCACTCTATATTAGCACACACTGAAATAGCTAACCAGTGAAAGAGGCCATGTACTCACTATATGGAACCCCCAAATCCAGCCACGACAAAACACCGAAAGATACATACGTCTATATATATTAGCATTACATATTATGTTAATTATTATATAATCATTATATTATTATTACATTATAGATTTATATAATGTAATGATATTTTAGTCATAGCTGAAACCATTTCTAGCTTTTGCATTACTGATAAAATACCATACCACTTTTCTATGTAGCAGGAGTAGTAGTCTTAGCAGTTTTTGTGTAGTACTAGTAGTAGTAGTAGTAGTAGTAGTAGTAGTAGTAGTAGTAGTAGTAGTAGTAGAAGTAGGTAGTAATAGTAATAGAAGTAGTAGTAGTAGTGGTAGTAGTAGTAGTAATAATAGTAGTAAAAGTAGTAGTTGTAGTAGTGGTAAAAATAGTAGTAGTAGTAGTAATAGTAATAGTAGACTTAGTAACAGTAGCAGCAATAGTAGTAAAAGCGGTAATCGTAATAGTAGCTGTAACTTAATAGTAATGATAGTAGAAGCAGTAGTAGTAATGGTAGTAATAGTAGTAGTAGTAATGATAGTAGTAGTAGTAGTCGTAGAAGTAGAACGGGTGGTAATGGTTGTAGCTAGTATTAAAAGACGATAAGAAACCTACTTATTTAGAATTTAAAAAAAAAAAAGAAAATAAAACAAACAATCGAGCATGCACCATTTGTTTATCCTTCCCTAAATAATTTGAATCAGCATTAAGATAAGCCAAAATGAAAAACATTCTGCCAACAGTCAACCTTGGAATGCAATGAACAACTCTGTAAATGAAAAACATTCTGCCAAGAGTCAGATTTGGAATGCATTGAACAACACTGTAATATTCAAGCAGCTTTGTTGAAACTGTATGGAACTTTCCCAGATCGAATTCTCGGCACCGAAATATAATATGCATTCAATTCCCCTAAGCTGGTAGCAAATTATGTGAAGTGTCTTAGAGTAAATGAACGGTCCTAGTTCACAAATGCTGTATGAGTCTTTTGAATGTCGCTGAACAAAAGATTGTTTTTCCAGACTGTGAACGCTGGAACTGTGCGGTTTTAAGAGTAATATCGATCTGGAGCGATTAATGGCTCAGTTGCATCGGAAATCGATAACCACAGTTTAGAACACGCGTAAGGATCGGCTTGAAGATGAACAGAAGACGAATGAGGATGGATAGAGAGATGGGTGGATGGATGGATGGATGGATGGATGGATGGATGGATGGACTGATTGACGAACAGATCTATGGGTTCATGGATGGATGGTAGATGGATGGATGGAGGGAGGGAGGGAGGGAAGGGTGGATGGATGGATGGATGGATGGATGGATGGATGGATATATGGATGGATGGATGGATGGATGGATGGACGGACGGACAGATAGGTCTATAGATTCATGGAAGGATGGATGGATCAATGGGGAGATAATGAATACAATGTTTGCCCCTTGTTGGACACGACCCATTGGAACAAAGAACATCTAATATTGACGAACGGGTGCCGGAGAGGAAAAACAGAATCTAAAAAAAAAAATAAAAAATAGATGCAATGACAAATGTTCAGATCTGTGAGTGGACAGGTCATAGACAGGTCCAGGGAAAGATAAAATATCTATGCCACGTCTGTGTGTGTGTCTTACTTATCAACGTGACCCAGGACCTGTAAGTAGACATGTCTGACAAGTTGTCTCCTCTTGATTCCAGCTTTAACGAGCTGAACATGTCACCGAGATTGGCAAGACGGGGAAACGGCCGAAGATCGCGGCACGAAAATAACGTCAAGATCGATAAAGTTATCGAGAGACCTTTTCAACTGCAAGATCCCCGTTGATAATGTATGGGTGAGAAATATGATACGGAAAATAATAATATGCCCCCCATGTGATTCAGATCAGACTTTAAATATGTGTTTCATCACTGTCACTTCTCGTCTTACAATATTTTCAAACAACGGTGTTTTTTGTATAGATAACTGTAGTATGTAGGCCTACCATTGATAGTCTCTTGTCTTGAAACTCCAGATCCATGACTGTAATTCTATCGAACGATACACTCTAGACATATTGTCGTTTTATTCATTGTTGAATAATCATATTCTGTCAGTGACACATGTTTACTAAGGTAGATGAGGTTATAATATATGTTAATCACTGTCTAGACACCGAAATATATTTGACCAGTGAAATAGCTTAATATATATTGCACAGTCCTTGTGATAAAAGGTTTCATGTGATAAAACTTAGCGATGGGCGTATACATATTTCCGTCTCTATGATTTTGGTTACTGTTATTTTTCTTTAGTCTGAGAGTAGCATATTCGAAGAATGGCAATACACACTGAATCACGTTAAAGTGAAAAAATAATAAAAAAAAAAAAAAAAAGATTGTCGACCTGCCTTTAAAAAAACTGTGTTCCATTTTTGTCTGTTGTAAAGATTGTGCTCCAGCACTTCTGGAACACTTACTCTGTTTGATCATACGAGTGTCCATTTATCGCAGTAAATGCCAAATGGTGCCGCCAGGTGCTTTTCCTTCCCTGCCTTCAACTGACTCATGGAACAGACATTTTAACACCCAACAGATCAAAGTCTCGAAAACACCAGTATCCAAGTGTCATATGAGAGGAGCAAAATAATAAGAGCCTGTAAGGTATATATAATAACAGCAGTACTTTAAAATGTCTTGTCTTTCTTGGCATAGACTTGGGCACTTGTAATGATAAGCGTTTTCTCATTTGCAAGTAATGGATTGATATATATCCAATTACCTTTACGGTTGTATGGAAATATCAAGATCCAAGGTGTGCAGTGACTTTCTATGGCTAGCTACTATCCACAATTCACATAGATCACTTATTGGGCATTAAGTCACATACAATATAGTATCGTAAAATTGCATTAACGAAACCATTTGAACTATTTCTCATGTGAATGCTTCACAATCACGGCTGCAATAGCTATAAACCATGAACGTTTTACATGCAATATCCAGAAACGACAGATTTTATACACGATTCCAGCGGAGTTCTTTCCCAGGCCTCATAAACCGAGCGCTGTGTAGAGTGGCCTTTGTAAAGGAAATGGTCCATTTATCCTGCGCAAATATTATTCTTGCGTATTTCATGTACGCCGTTTGCACAGAGGATGTATTTTCCTGCACTGGGTACATAGAAGAGAGGAAGAGAGGGGAGAGAATTGGGAGTGGGAAGTAATAAAGAAGCACGATATAGCATAGAATGTGCTCAGATGATAACAGGATAGCCCTGTGACTGTAAGGCAGCAGGGGGGCTCAGTTTTATCAATCTTCGTCCACTGCTCTGAGACATTAGAGAACCTATCTTTTACACGTGAAAAGAATTCTGTGATTCCCCTTATGTTCGACTATACGTATCTCTGACCCAGATACTGAATTTTCTTTGACAAATTATAGTAAACAATAAAATTGTTTCAATATCAGATTTAAAGAAATGTTCTACTGTTACTGACGGACTTCATACTTTCTCTGAATCAAACAATTGAAAAATCAATTTCATTAGAATTCAACTCTGCTGATCTCTCCCCCCCCCCCCCCCCTTTTCCCCCTTCCGTCTTCCTTACTTCGATATCATCATTTTTATTTCTTCAACGTGTATTTCAAATGAATATCTGAACAACATTATCTGGTCAGTTGTCGGTGCTACATAGTGAAGATTACCAGATATTGTCAAAGGTTTACCTATCACGCTGTGTTAATAGTGGCTCGCATAAGCCTCTTGTTATGTGCGGAAATATGAAAAGAGGAGGCCCTTTGATCAAATTGACAGGGCTGTTTTTAGACTCAGGTTAATGACATAGAAATGGTGGCATTGTCCACACAGGCCTACTTTATAACTAGATGAGGCAATAATGATTTTAAACTAAAAGAGGCACGGACAAAGTAAGACTGGATTTCCTCTTAAAATGTAAAATTGACAGCCCATTCTCAGAGGTTAAGAAGTCTGACAGGATGACAGAGGATGGTTTTAGAGGATCATGCAAAAAGTGGAAATTGGTAAGAAATGATAGGAATATAAACGTTTTCGAGCGACAACACACCATCATGTGTCAAGGAGGCAACGATTCAATTGTTCAAGACCCATTTATCCATAACGATATGCATCAGTGCCTGACCGCCGTTTTTTTTACCATCGTCTTTCTTTCTTCGTTCCATTGTGAAATATCAAAACCTGAAACAAGCCTGGAGATTATGGAAGTGGAAGTAGTGGGCCGTGAAACAATTTAATCTTATTGACTTTCCAAATACAAACAACATACACAACATTATTTCGCCTGTTTTTATACCTCTTTGTTGCATTTCTTCGAGTCGAGACGGGTTTTGTTCCAAACAGTCTGGCTTAAAAACTTAAACCAATAAAGATACGGGATAACACAAATACCGCGGTATCTTGGTGTGATATGATCTCAAAGATTTGGATCTCGGGTACCGAAAAATCACAGAATCTTCACGGATTAGTGTCTCTTTTCCTCTTCAAATTGGATTACGCAGGTAAATATTACGCTTATCTGAAATCGAAGAATGGAGGGCCGGCGGTACAGAACAAGTGGAAGTGCGATAAAGTCCTGTACTTGTCATGATTTCAGTGGGCATCGTTTACTATTGTCGTTATAACATTTGCAGAAAGACAATGAATTGATTGTCACTGCGATTTTCTTTGCGAAATTAAAACTGTTCCTTATATGTTCTCAAAATTGATTTTCCAGAATATCCGGAGTACATAGGGCTACCACTGGGAATGACCTGCTCCAGCAACAGTTCATCTTCAAGTTTAGACAAGTTCGTTCTAGTTCTAGTTTTCAGCTAGACCTTTCAGCGCCCGTAGGGGGCTTTCTCAGTCTCAACAAGTTCATCAATATTCCCTTGTCCTTTTATGCCCACCTCAATGTCAATGTCAGCTTTCCTTCATACTTTTTTATTTATTTATTTATTTATCTATATATCTTGTGTAATTAACGATTGCCACAAACATATTCTTTACTTTAACAATGTTAAGTCGCTTCAGAACAGAAGACATGCTATGAAAATCATATTCGACCGTGGAATAAGAGACGCTGAATTTCTCTTTATGACAGCTGTCACAGAGGTAATGGCAGCAATGTGTGCAGATGTAATCAATCATTTCCAAGTTCCATGTTTTCATATTCTGCATCGAGTCGTAGATCTCCATCTTGTGAGTGCAATATGAACAACCCATATCGAGATAACCTCCACTAGGAGGTTGAAAGACGTATATAGAACGTAACGACGTCGTAACACATGTCGTTGTATCCACAGACAAGCATTCTCCCTAATCCATGGTTCAGCTACTTGGCTGTTCTCTCTTTCACCTTATCCTGAATAAAACACTAATGGACAGCAAACCATTTGGCTGAATCATCATACAGGAAAATCCCAGGACTTATCTTCACTAAGGATACAAGCTCACGTGGGAATCCATGTTACTCATTGTATCCACTGGATCAAGAACACGACTACACTCCAGACAGGCTGAGGAAGGCAGTGTAACAGTAACACTGGTTACATCGAGCACATCACGGGTTTCTACATGGTATTGATCGCATTAACAAACTCCCTCTGATTGTTCAGCACCATTAGGATAACAAGTTGCCCGTCAATTCAAACTAATCAATAGTCGGCCATGCATCATGAAACTTTGTTGACAAAATCTATAATTGTAAATAAAAGAAGAGCAAGACTAAGGTGAGAATATCTCTATACTGGCTCCGCACACTGACGCTTACACCGTTTGTTCCCAACATTTGGCACTGGGTTTTTTGTTTTTCTTTCACATAGAGAGCCGCCATCAGTCATGCTCAACAACTTTACAGTTAAAGCTGTATAATCAGTTTTCCCACTTAATCGAACAATTTCACCCTATTTGCCAAAACGGATAAAGCCTTTGTTTAATAATGATAATAATAGTGACTAGTGTGCGAAGACAAAACTGAATCATTTCGAAACTCCATAAATAAATTCACAATTAGGAAAAGTAAAAACCATATCACTGAATGCAACGCAAACATGAAAATATTCCGGGTAAGATTTTATTAGAGGAAGATTTACTCCTGTATCACAATGAAATTAAAGAAGGAAAAAAAATTGCAAACATCCCAGTTTGACCTGCCTGTCAAATGAAATCAGTAAGTATCAAGCATAACAACAGCAACTAAAAAAAAAACAAAAATGGACGACCTAAAGTTCTCCATATGAAGAGAAACTTCACCACATAGTAGCTGAAATTGGATGGTAAACTGTAAACAATGGCACCAAGTGTCCGGTCTTTTCATTCAAAAAGTGCACTGAAACTTATGTCACCTGTTATCTTGCAACTATTGTCAGTTTCTTTATCTGATAAGTTGCACAAATTCTTCACGGAGCAATATTTTCCAATAGCTTTCATAAAGAAGTTGAGTGCATCTATCGCATGAAAACTCACAATATTAAACAAATGAAACGCCTGTTCTTTCCCACCATGTGAGCGCTGGGAAATCCGGAACAGATCTGTTGGTCTCTAAACTGCAATGCAAACTACGGGTCATGTTCTCTTTACAAGAGCAAGTACAATGACATTCTTCTATCAGCGAGTATAAGTCGAGAATACAATACGAGTAATCTTAAGTCACACAGCCTTGTGCATATCTGACTATGGTTTAGACCGGAGCCCCGAAGACACTTGGTAATAACAACAGTGCTAATCTACTTCGACAAAACGTTTTTTCGCTGAAGCTTCTGTGTCTAGAAAACAGAGATTTTAACTTTGCTGTCTCTTTTTGGTCTCTCATTGCTAAGATATCAGACTGCATTAAAAATGTCATTCCATCGCTGGAGTAACTTTGGCAGAAACACTGCAGACAAGGAAGAGCTAAGTCGTTCAACATAAAAGGCAGGAATATTGACAGCCCTACGTATCTGTAATTATACATTCATGGTGTCTGTCAATTTCACAAAATTTAATACTGGTGTTTAGTATTAACATCTGGAGGAACAACATAACTTGATCTTTCATGGCATTATTGTACTACCATGTTTAGTTCAAGTTAAGGAAATAAATTTTGAAATATAGTGAATAAAATGCATTCTGAGAAACACATGATGCAATCGGTAGTCAGAGAAACTGAGATTAGGATGAAAAAGAGGTTTTGTCTAAGTACGTTAGAGTGGAGGAGAAGGGTGGGCGTTTGCTAGTGACTCTTAAGTATACAACTGTGGCTCGCAGCAATTGCTTGAATCAACAAAATCTCCCGACTTTCAAGTCCTGAGGGGTAGGGGGGTCTTGGACAAACAAAATAAAATCTGATTTACGACGTGGGCTCTTTTCGCTCTCCCTCCCACCTTGTCCGACAGAAATGGATTGGGCCTAGATCTATACCGAGGGTACTCCTCCTATACTCGTACTGATCCCGAAACGTTCATAATACTGTATCATGAGTACCTGAATCCCTCCTCATCTCGGACTTACAAAGCCTAAAGACGATCCTCTGTATTCAAAAGTTCCCCTAGACAGCGCCGAGAGAAGAAAAAACACATGCAAATCCTTTTCTAAAACCTCACACTCTTGAGACCGGTTATTTTCTCAGCTGGATTACTTTGTAGTAACTAAATTGTTCTGTGGTTCGGTTAGTGCCAAGACCACCACCGCGTATGGGGCTTTTAACTTCGATTTTTTTTCTTCATAGGTTAATGACAAAAATGAATATCTTGTATTTTGTTAACTTGTTCTATGGTTTAGTAAAATAAACATTTAGACAACCCACAAAGCTGCCCACCAGGTTACCTTCCTGACCACCTACCTGTTTACCTGAGTACTACCTATCTACACTGCTATTTACCTACCTAAATATTTACTTAGGCTACTTACCTGCCCACCTACTTGTCTACTTACCTAATCCACCTACTTATCTACTACATACCTACCTATGCAGTTATATGCTTTCCTCGTTACCTGTCTATCTACTAAGTTATTTACTTACCTATCTCATCAACTACCTATCTTACCTTCTTACTTGCCCACCTACCTACTACCCAACTTACCTACGTCTCTATCTTCCAATCATGCACTTACTTTCATAAATACCAGCCTATTTGTCCTCTTATTGATATGTAACTACCTACTTGGCTACTTACACATCCATTTATCTAATGATCAACCTATTTACATGTACACTATGTCAGGATCTGTTCTCTCCCTACTACCTCTCTATAGATGAAAACCTTTAGTGTCTTTCCTTTGTATCTGTGTGCTCATGTGCCTTATCTTGTTTTATTTTATCTATATTATAAATTTGCAACCGAACTCATAAAAGGCGTGTGGACTCGAAAACTACTGAATGTATCCATATGAAATTTGGCACACAACATCGTTGCATAAACATCTGTGTTTCTACTTACATAAAGCCGAATAAAGCTTACTATTTTTGACGTTTTTCTAAAAAGGCGATAATAATTGAACAGTAAACTGGCGAGAGTGTTTGATCCGAATTGTACATTCGATAGAATGATGCGTTCAAAACCGCAGAATAGATTGTGTTCAAAACACCAAACACATTTTCTGTAACACTCAGTTTAATCATCCAAAAGACCAACATCGATTGCAATATTCTTTAAGTCGCAGGGCAGCTTCGGTTTGACCAATATTTTGTAAAATCTCCCACGAAGGCCGTAGGTTCTCGTCTAGTATATATATACATATCATATATATATATATGTGTGTGTTTTCAGTATTCTCTCAGCTTATAAATTTTGTTTTGCATTTTGTATACGATTTTCTTATATCCCCACTCCTTTTATCTGTGTCTATGTGTGTTACTGATTTTTGTCAGTGAAGCATCTCTACTTGTATGTTCACTCAAAAGCTTCACATTCGACAGATGGTCAGTAATGGAAAAGGAGTCCAGTTTCCACCATAGGCTACAGCGAACACCCAGAATGTTTACAGCAATTCAACCAAAAAACTTATCTATTCATCAAACCAGCACGGCTCATATTTTCCCCCACCTCATCTTCTCTTCAGAAGCACTTGCATGAACTTGCCTCGGGGCTCTTTAATTAACCTGTATGAGAGATTCATTCTATTGATCAGTCTCCATCGATCTGAAGAATGTCCTTCATTAATTTTGCTAGATTTTTATCTGTTTATCTGTCTGCCTATCTGTCTGTCTATCAATCTGTCTATCAATGTATATGTGTATCTATCTGTCTATCTAGCTACCAGTCCATCCATCCATCCATCCATCCATCCATCCATCCATCCATCCATCCATCCATCCATCCATCCATCCAACCATCCATCCATCCATCCATCCATCCATTCTGCCAATCGCCTGTCAGCCTGTCTGTCTGTCTTTCTGTCTGTCTGTCTGTCTATCTGACTATCTGCCTGTCTGCCTATTTTCACAATGATAAAAAAATGAGATATTTAGCACTGATGTGTTGATACCGTTACTATGGAGATGGCGATGAAGATGAAGAGATTGGGTGTGGTATTCTCTTGACGGCAGGAATATTCCCGAAAGCCATGATGACAGTAGAGAGCTATGATGCCCATGGCTATGTATAGACCTATTTATTATGTTAGGGTTTCCCAGCAAATTTCCCTGTCTTTCCCCACAAAGTGCGACTGAGAACAATGGAAAATGATAATTATTTTTTTCATCCTTGCTTGCCACGAGGTGAAGATATTTTTTGAATATGTTGTCTTCTTAGTTATTATCTATGAGTACAGGAAATGATTTCTTTCTCTCTTTCTTTCTATGTCTCTCCTCACACTTTTTCTGCACCTTTCTGTCACTTGATCATTCTCTCTGAACCCCCCCCTCCCGCCCCCTCTCCTTCGCACTCATCTTCTGTCTCTCTTTCATTCTGGCATATTCTCTCTCTCTCTCTCTATTCTGTCTCTCTCCGCACAACGTTGTTCAGTCGTATGCAGTAACCAACATTTTTTTTCAGTTTTCGGTACCATTGTTTTCTTGAGTGAAATTCTCTCTTCCTATCCGTCAGTATTCTGCACTTTCATGGTGAACAGTAATATTATTGCTTGCCTTATTCAAGTTCCTCTTGAGGTGCAGCTTGTTCTACTCCAAGTGCCAGGTCTGTAACATACTTCGGCAATCCATACTTCTTCATGCCCTTCCACACTTCTCTTTGTTTGATGGTTCCAAGGAATTCAACGTTATTAAGTTATCCTATGTTATCAAGTGATTCAGAGTTTTAATGGAAGTCTCGGCCTTACTTTCCTTCACACATCTCCCGTCACCACTACCTACGTTCATTTATATTAATTGATGTCACGATCAGCGTAGAAACGTAAAATAAAATAGTAAAGATGTTCAACAAGGGAGAAACAATACACCTCTGGCAGTCCTTGATATCGCGCAACTTAGAAAAGGGGAGGGGAGGGGGAGCAACACGAAGATAGTGAAGAAAGGCTATACAAGTCAGGCATGTAATACTAATTCATATCAAATTTAAGGGCCACGCCGTCCTCATTTCACAACGCCATTTCAAGTCTCCCATTTTCGAGAGAGAATCAGAAATGAATAAAGCAGACATCATAAAAAAAAAAAAAAAAATGAAAGCCGTACAGTCTCAATTGCCTTTCATACGAGATAAGCCATCAACAGTTTTTAGTTATACTTATTGATGTTGTGATCGGTGTGTGGGTTAGACTCAAAATCAGAGAAATAAAAATGCTGAACAAAAGGACGAAACAATGCATGTGTGGCAGTCCTTGATATCATGTAGATTGAGGATCAACGCGGGGATAGAGAAAGAAGGCTATAAGAGTCGAGCAGGTAATACTACATGATATCAGATTTAAGGACTAGATCTATGTCATCCTCATGTCACAGCGCCGCTTCAAGTCTCTCACATTCGAGGGGTAGCAAAGAGCCACATGTGATAACAGCAAACAACGCAGAGAACAAAGAGAAAAAGTAGCACAGCTTCAACTGCCTTTCACAGGAGATTAGCCATTAACATTAGTCAGTTATATATACTGATGTCACAATCGGAGTATTTATTAAATTAATGTTACAATAGTAAAAATGTTTAAAAAGGAACGAAGTATTGGACTTGTGGCAGACCTTGATATCGCACAGCTTGGGAGGCAACCGGGGATAGAGAAATAAAGGCTAGGAGGATCAGGCTGGAGTGATATTGAGTGATATCAAAACTGAAGACTGTATCATCCGCATTTCACAGCCCTGCTTCAAGTCCCCCACATTTGCGGGAGAGCTCATGGCCACAAATGAGCAAAGCAGAAAATGCAGAAAACAAAGAAAGAAAATTAAAAGCAACTGCCTTTCACACAAGATAGTCATCACCAGAAGTTTTTCTGCTATAGATACTACAACAGACCATGCTCATCAAATATTGATAGATTCAGCCGCGAAAGACTGCAGGAGCGGGAGAAGACAGTCTAAATGCTTGCCACTCCGACATTACTGCAGAATTCAGACCGCTTCAACCAGGGACAGAAACGAAAAGAGTTTATATTAGTGGTGGGTGTTTCAAGATCCGTCTACAAAGCAAAGGTTAAAAAAAGTATGTGATACTTATGGATTTTCCCCAATTTTCCCTTTTCCCAAATTACCAGATTTTAACTAAATTGGATTGTTGTTAAAGTGTATTTAAGCCTTTCAACCTCCTTTGGGGTGGTTATCTCGGCTGAATTAGATTGCACCATCGGGAGGCCCGTGCTCGTATTAACAACAAAGCTATCTAAGGCTGCTTCATCTAACAAGCAGCGCAGGTATTTCTCTGATCAGTATACAGATATACCTATGGTGTGTTGGCTATCCTCTGGTCACGGTTATGTCGTCATTCTGCCTAAATAACTGAGCTGCTGTGAAGCAATTTTCGCTCATCTCATATTTTAATGATCACTGTGCTCCTTCATAAATTTGGTTATTTCCCTTTCATTTTCGAATTATTTCCCTTTCATTTTCGAACAACCTGGGTGACCACGCCCCTCTTGCCCATCAGAAACACCTTTATCGAACTTTTCAGTCTGAAAATCCTTCTAGTGAGGGCTTTATGTGACTGAGTATCAGTTTAAATGACAGCTCGTAACAAGGACCCGACGCCATTTCGTGCAGTCAGAGATAAAGAAAACTTGAAAAGGAAAAAAAAAAAAAAAAGACAAATCATAACCAAATGAACATCTTATTTTCATATAATTTCTTTTTCACATTCCTTTTTTTTTCTTTTTCCACGTCGAAAGAGAAATGATATGATTAAAATATAACATAAAAAGCTGGAGTACACGCTGAAAAGGCCAATACGTTGTCATTAAAAAGAAATTATTTCATTATTATTATTATTATTATTTGTGGGATGGATGATCCCCTAAGACAATATTTATTATAACACTGTGTGTCTCGTTCTTTTTTGTTTGTTTGTTTGTTTTTTACCACTTTTTTTTCAAAGAAAAGCAAAGCTGCCTGTACTCTGAATTTCAGCAAACTGAGTAAGTAACGAAGAAAAAGTAACAGCCCTTGCAATATGTGCTTTCGTCGGACATGTAGTATATGTCATTGCGTGCGCACAGTTTGATCTCGTCATAATTACGACTGATCAATAAAATTCAATTTTGAAGAGGTAATCTCACCAGTCTGCAAGACTCACTCCACCTTCTAACTTGGTCTATTTTTTTTTTTACCTGCCCTCATTATCAAGTTATGATCTGTCTGCTTGCTATCTAACCTACCAGCTTATCTACTCAATCACCTGCATTCGAAGCCACCAATTCGCGTTTTTGGTTATCTTTTTTCCGCCCGTCCACCCATCCATCCATCGATTTATCCATCCATCCATCCACCCATCCATCCATCCATCCATCCATCCAGCCAGCCATCCAGCCATCCATTTGTCCACTTATAAATCCATCCATTTGTCCATCCACTCATACATCCATTCTTCCATATATCCATCCATTTGTCCATCCATTCATCCATCCATCCATTCATCCTTGCATCCAATAGATAACATACCCGCTCAAATGTCATCAGTCAAATATTATCTACCGATCATCTGGCTTTTAATTCATAGCCCCAGCACACATGTACAAAGAGGGACACATAGAGAGAGAGAGAGAGATAGAAAAGGGGAGAGAGAATGAGACCAACGAAGCCTTAATTACATTGTCAAGCGAGTGCCAAAACCCAACTCATCCATCCAGGAGTCGGTTCGCTTCTATCTCACTTACCTACTACTAGCTAAGCTTATCCATTCAAGTATTGCAACCAAGTCACTGAATTCTATAACAATTTCATTGTGACGTGTGCTATCATAGGCCTAAATAATTACTGTAATCTATCACTTGAACCTGGTTGAATTCTTGTGTTATTTTGTCTGGGGTGTATGGTTTAAAATGCAAGAAATGAACTGTATTATGACCTATTAAGTTAAGTTAGAGAATTGAAATACACGCACCTTGCTCCACAGGCTCCTTTAACATATAGATGGAAATTTACTCACGGGAAGGCCGACAGGGCATACCAACAATTTGATTACAGTGTTCTTTGTTGTTTAGTTTTAAGTGAAGTAGTGATAATTAATACAATATCTATCAATATTTTTATGTGATTTGAAATCCTTATGTTTGTAGATTAGTGCTAAGAACGAAAAAAAAAAGTCCTCAGAGGTAAAAAGGCCGAAGAAAGCTAAAAAAAAAAAAAAAAAACACTCAGAATCATAAAGTCAACCCTTGTCCGTGCTACAGAAATTTTTTCTTTACCCTCAGCTTATCAGTTTTGTAGGTTAATAGCCAAAGGTAAAAGTGGTTATTCCAGTTATGACTGTAATAAACAATGGCTCCTGATTATTTAAAGTCAATTAACATTGGTTTTATGACCTGGCACTCAATCTCTTTTTCTGTTGCTTTTGTTTTTATATATATCCCAACAGGAAATAAAGCAATTTTGCTTCAGGTATGCGATTACGATTACGAGAACACATTTTAATCAAGATGTCTCGAGAAAAATATTTTTAAAAATGAAACTCTCAGTTTAAAGCCACATCTTTACCCTCAGCATGCCTGATGGCTGGATGGAAAATTAATGCTTGTACTTTGTTTTCTTGATACAAATAAGAAAGCAAATCAACAAAAACATTTGAAGAGTTACGCAGAACACTCGTCTAAACCTATATAAACTCCTCCGTGTATTCACTGTTGCTACGCGACAAGCAGCAAATCAAACATGGAGGCCCCGATTTCGATGGATGCGTCGATGTAAATGACTTCACGGTCTTGGATTCCACAAACAATTTCACACCATGTTGATAATAGCAATATGACAAAATTTAACCAGTTGATGAAGACCTAAAAAAAGACTGAATGTAGTTTATCCATGTAATTCTATTCACACAGAATGCCTTGTGGCTGCTGCCAAAACTAATTCCAACATAACGTTAACCTGCAATCATAATCACTTCCAACACAGGCCTATGTAAACAATGATCATAATTTTCTAGCCTTCAGGCCGTGCGGATAACTTCAGTTCTCAATCTTCAGAGATAGTTACTATACCACTTAATACTTTTCAAAGAAGGCCACCAACCAAACACCGACAGTAGACCATTAGTAGCCTGTAAAGTTTCTTTCATTTATTTAATACTAATAACTGACTAGGACACTGTACTGTGTTTCTTATCACTAAAGACTGATCTACCACTCAAACAGTTCTCGGTGGGAAACTTACAACACAGTAACACAGGAAACTCCAGACTTGATAACATTTCCCAGTACAGTTTGTTATTCATCACATTACGTAAACATACATTATAAAACAAACTACAAAATCTGAGCTAGTAATCAACAATTATTTAAAAATGGATAGGAAAGGATAAAATCTGTCAGTAGTCTTTATCTGAAGAAAAACACTTATTATTACTTACTATCATTAATCTTACTTTTATTGTTATTGTTATTATAAGAGCTATAGTATTATTATTTCTATTATTATCATTATTATATCACTACTTCTCCTACTAATATTATTATTATTAATATAGTATCCTATATTAAAGTTCTATATGTTGTTTACTTCTGTTTGTTCGTGAGCAAGAAACTTAATCTCAGAAACACAAAACAGTGCAGTCTTCTGTGGCTGTTTCTAGTCGGGAATATGACTAATATGTAGCGAAAGACAGATATGGCGGACTCCAAGCACTAACTGAATGGTGAGACGAAAGAAGTTTACAAGTCCAATTGATCTCTGCTAGGCTAGAAGACGGTGAGAGCAGACAGACATACATAATTAATGAACGTTGGACTGTAGTCAGGCTTTTAGAGGCAGGAATAGGGGGGATGGGGGGGGGGGGGGGGGGGGGGGGGGGGG
>JBCEWB010192092.1:0-16412 GCA_039654565.1 Peronia peronii
GGGACCTCCGAAATATATTCGCCCTTATCTGAGAAGGCTAGACATCAGGCTTCCCTACCCACTGGAAGCCAGGGGACCGTTGAGTCACTGAAAAAATTTCAAACTTTACAAAGTCCACAGTTTTTGATATTCTTAGCTGAAATATATTTTTTCTCCAGTGGACTATTCTCGAATTTTCAACACTTCTTCAAATAAAATCAATTTTTTAAAATGATGACATAGATACTATGAAAATTTTAGTAGGTTACAACAAATATGTCAAAGCATGATCAGAATTCCCGACTAAGCTAAGCAGAGTTACCTAAATAATGTTCTTCCAAAATCTGAACAAAAGACCTTTAACCATTATGTCATATATTATATCACATATTATCATTTAAAAACATGAAAATTACCAAGACAATCAATACCAAGACAATCTGTGTTCCAGCTATGAATGACAGGGATGAAAATCTCAGAAAAGTTTGATTATATTTTTCTGTCTTTTGAATGCAAAGGTCTTATAAGACTACTTGCCCCATGACATTCTGATTAACATATGGTATTGACGGGGCTGATCTATAATTCCTTTGATAAAGAGTGAGAATGGCAAGTATACTATCGCTAAAGTAAGTAAAGAATGTCTTTTTATTTTTTAATTTTTTTTTTTTTACTTTTCTCAAAATTACAAACTAAAGAAAGATTTATATTGCTTGATAAAACAATGCCTCTTTAAAACTCTTTTTATCTAACACAGACCAAAACAAACTTCGGAGCATTTGCAATCAGCGAAGAGCACATGAAAAATTCAACAGCACCAGCAAAAAGATGTATTATGCAGCATTTGATGAATTAGAATGAAATTCAAAGATCTCAGACAGTGTAATTCAAAGAATATAAATAGATAGAGGAAAACATTAAAGAAAAGCTGCAACAAAATAAAAAATTTGATTGCCAGCACATGTGGATATTCATTCTAGGACCGGTAAAGCAATTTCATCCATCAAAAATCCCACAATCAAAGGTCCAGATGAAAGACAAAATGATCAAATGAGCTGAAGAATCTGCCTGTGAGTTCATGTTAAGCTTGAATATTAAAGATTGCAGCTGTATGCTATGAGAAGGAGTAACAAATGTAATACCCAATAAATATACATAATGTAGAACAAAAAGTTGTCAGTAACACTCGGGTGTTTCAAGCAGTATACAATCCATGAAAAACAATGAATTCAAGAGTTCAGTATATAAAAGTACAAGCATGGAATTAATCATTCTGAGTCATGAATAATAAGTTAAATTTCAGTGAATTCTATTTAGGCCAGTACATTGTTTACTGTTAATATATGTATCTCCACAAGGCAATCTTTCTCACACTGGTGTCAGCAATCAGAGACTGTTACAAATGACATTTACTTTAACATAACAATGTACTTTTTAGTACTTAGGTATGTAAATGTGATGCATCTAACAAAGCAATACCACCGGAGATCATTTAGGCTTTGTGAGTCACAAAATAAAACAAACAAAAAATAAAAAGGGTTTCAAGTCAAAATTTATGGCATGTCATGAAAACTTTAGATTACCTGAGCTATATGAATAACATCTGATGGTTTAACCTTCGAACATCGGATATGATAAATTCAAATTCGCGATGACTACATATTACTCAGTAGTATACCAAACAAGTAATACATAGTACAGTTTAATTAACATACAAAAATGTATTGCATTTTATTACTTACATTGACAAAAGTTGTTTATCCTTTCATATATCAGCAATAATTGCCTGTAAATTGCACCCATAGATATTCATCACCTTGGATACAAAAAAATGCAGGCATAAAAGCTAAAAAGGCAAGATTGCATTTCTGGGTAAAATGTGAATACCGGTAATTAAAAGAATTGTTTCACTATATTGGTGAAATTTTTCAAAATACTGAGCTGCTGTGCACAAATTTTAATATTTAATCTTCCATTTACATTGATGTTTTTGGTGACCCACTAAAGACCAGTTGATAATGGTATCTCTTTTGTTCAGTATAGAAGGTCCAAAACACATGCCTAATAAAAAACTTTATCTAACTAATCTAGAGATAAGCCTTCTGTCAAAATTGCACAACACATTGATAAGATTCAATTTTGGAATAAAAAAAGAAATTCAGCACCAAAACTTCTTTGTCTCATCAGTAGAATTTCGTTATAATTTGAACAATATCATCACTTGTCTTTCTTCAGGCATTTCTAACAAATTTTAGAAATGTTTTTATTGATACAGGGGACTTCATACATATTGTGAGATTCTCAGGACTATGGCACACACAAAGACAAAGCATTTTCTTAAAAACAAAACAATTGCAAATGCAAAGCAAATATCATAATTCAACAGCAGACATGAATTTTCTGATTTTATCACTAAAACCTGTAAATTTGTTTTCTGTTGTGGTCAAAATGACTCAGAGAGACTGCAATAATACTAACTAATTATTTATCTCCATGGGGGTTTTCCAGCTCTGCCGGAGAAGTATTCGGGAGTGCTACATGCAATAGATGCCCTTCACAAAAACATCAATAAAATCTTAATGTTGCAAGAAGTTTCAATTTTTTTGTGTGTGTGTGCAAAGAAAAGACAGATGAATGTGCCTTTTTCCTGAACAGTGTTTTTATCATAACTGTGCACTCATGCTGTTACAAATGTGGAAGGAGAAAAAATAAAAACAGAAGAAAGTTTGAACAAAATTTTTTTTTTACTCACACCATCAACACAATCCATTATCATAATTGTCGATCTCTTTCCATATATCATTCTGCAAATCTAAATTCTGCATAAAGATATCCAGAAAAGGTTCAGCAGCAATGTATTTTTCAATTTTGTTGCTAATCATATCGTTACAATCAGTAGTCTGTCGGTTCCAGCGTAAACAGTATAAAAAAAAAAAAACACTACCAAGGCTTCAAGTCCACTTTGCACTCAAATACATGATTTTGTGATAAACAGTGTTTGTATTTCCAATAATTGTCTTAAATACAAATATTGGCCCAAAAACAATAATACTAGAAGTATCAGAAATGGTGCGAATGGTTGAGCTACTGGGAGGAGCTCGCCAGTATTTTGATAGTGACCATGAGCCGCTGTCAGTGGCTCACAGCAGATAAAGAGTTAAGGAGGACCATTACTGAAAACATAAAATTATGTTTAACAAAACAATTGACTCTACACATAATTCAAGTAGAAATGGTCACTGACTAAGAACATCATTAGACTCAGTGTGGCTAAACTGATTAATTTTCTTTTTTTTTTCTAGTGACCATTAAGACAACACACTCCTGTCAAATTTACTCAATTTTCAATTTAAAACATCTTAACTGTTGCTTTCAAACAAAAATGTCATTATTATTGAAATGGTTTTAGAGAGAGAACATGCTCTGGTTCTCCATCCTTGTATTGAGTCACTGTTTGTTTGGTAACATCAAGATTATTATTAAGTTAAGGAATTATTTTACCCTGACAATCAGTTTCAACCCAGCATGATAGGATGACTTTTGTAAAATCACAGAAAAAACATATCTGCACTATCCTACATTGTTTATGAAAATCCTTTCCTTATCAAATTAACTACATAGCCAGCCTGCTTCACATTCAAGTCCAGTTCATAAGTTTACGAGTTTCAATCTCACATGTTATCTGAATCCATACAGATGAAAATGTTGTTCTACAGCTCTATTGGTAAATAACTTCTTTGAGATCCATATTTAACAATCAGTATTCCAAATGCTTTCCTATCAAATATTCCTGCAGTCTCATGTCCTTTTCTATGACTTATATGATTATTTCTTATCTTTGTAAAGGATTAATGATATGCTAAATTTACTCCCATAGCAATAGCAATGAATAAACATACATAATATTAGTACCTTTATATATTGACTACATAGACAAACTTCATAACCGTCTCTCCTTTCCATCATTTTACAATGGTATGTCATCAATCTCCTTTATTCGCAGGATTTGTCACAAAAAAAGAGGAAGGGAGGACAAACTGACAAATATGGCGAGTCAAAACAGTATTATAATTATTGGAAGCAATAAAATTAAAATGTCAAAGTATCATCATGTAGTGAGTTAGTTACAGACAATTACTTAAAAAAACAAGATGAAGAATGAATACAAGTGTATGTTTATGGACAACATTTCTCCACATCAAGTCTTTTGACAAAATCTTGATCACAGGGACATTCTGAGAACAGATGAGCAGTTTTTGTTCTTGTGACAACTACAACAGAAACAAATATGTAGATAGATAAAAATAAAATACTTTACTCTGAAAAGGGCCATCAATTTGCTGGAATGGATAGTATGAGTATAAATGGAAAGCCACTTGGCTTTTGATACTCTGACCAGTGAAAAACATTCCAGATGACATCAGGGGAAAGAGGAATTTTGGATTTGGTGGGGGTTTTTTCTTGTGTTTCTTTGAAATGAATGCTTTGCTGGACAATTGCTGCTAATCTGAAGGCATTATGTTTGCAAACTGGGACTGTCAGATATGAAATCTGCCAGTGTTTGTTACACCTTTATCTTATGTGACTCATTATATGTCTATGCATGAAGGATCAACTATGTGATGGAGCAAGGGTGTAAACTAAACTCTTTTTCTGTGTATCTCTACCCTTCCATACTACTAGGTGCAGTGCATCAACTGCACATGAAATGTTATCTGTACATTTTAAACAGTGATAAATGTTTTGAAGAGACTATGACATGGTTGCCTGGCAACTGATTGCAACTTATGACCTCATACTCAATACACTCTTATCCAATATTCTTCTCTATATATACATCACTGGTCTTTTAAAAGATGAAGTCTGTGCACATACTAAAATTCACATCTCTTGTACAATTACTGATATTTCACTAAAAATACCAACAACACATCATTACTATTATGTAAATCTTTTGATGGGAAGTTCTATTGAGCATGCCTTGATTTTCCTTGTAATTGTATTGCAAATATAAGTATTTTGATGTGGGATGGCTCAGGATTTATTCCAAAAGGGGAAAATGCTTGACCTGATGTAGAAAAAAATAAGCATTTACAAATACATTTGTGCTATTCATGCTGTTACCACACATGAGATGATCTGTCATTACACACTCTGCATCGGCTTGAGATCCTTTGAAACCTGTAATGCAAAGATCAAAATCTGTTAGAAATTCCTATGTTCATTTAGACTAGTAATTAAGAAAGACAATAATAAGAAATGTGACACAATGAATCGGCACTTGTCAAACTGAGGCGATCAGAAAAATGACGATATTTTTTCAACTAGTGAATTTTTAACACATTTTTTTTTTTTGACATAACCCACCAATATCCATTCAAAAATGTATTCTAAGTCAAATTTCCTAAAATATATTGAGTAAAATTCAAAAATTGTAATTTAATGATATGACTTAAATGAGGATTAATAAGGACTAACAAAATTGATTGGCCATTTTTTCACTACATTTTCCCCATTGTCTTAAACTGCAGCATCTAACAGAAGGGGAAATGAATAAGTTTTAGTATGATACCAACAACTGCCTGATTTCACTGCATCTCATCTCATATCTTTCGTTACTCAAATGGGCAAAAACCAGAGATACAACAAGCACGCAGACAGGCAAATGCACAAGTCACATAATATTTATCTTCAGCATTGAAGAAAAAAAAACCATAACTTCCCATTTCTATTAATAGAGGTTCTTTTCTATACTCAAATCCTTTGATTGAAAATGGAATATCCTATAAATTTCACAGGACAGTAATGCTGTATTATCATAAAAAGACTGACAAGTCAAATTAGCGATTACTCTTTCTGGGATCAGATTATCAAGGCACATGTTTTACTCTGGATCTTACAGCTCTCCGTTAAACCTTGTGTATCAAATGAAACTGCAGAAGTAAAGGGTTTTCTACAAAGGCATTAATACTCATAATTTTGACATGACAATTTATGCCGCAAGGTGATATGTCATGAGCACTGTGCTACCATATTCTGTGCAGTTTGAAAGGGAACTCTATTTCAAAATATGGTGGATGAGTCTTTGATAACTGGCCATTGATATATGTTAAATAATCAAAGTAGAATCACGCACCTTAGCTGTTTTTCTGTAATCAGCACTTTCAGTTGAAATATTCTGTCTCTGACAAAAAGATTTGTCCAATTTTTTTTTTGTTCTTTCTGCTACACACTGCCGTGGGCATAAAATCTTTCATGATCTACATTACAAACGACTAAGGGGGCAAAATCATTCATGATCCACTGTTCAAAAGGCCCAAACCATACAGGGACTAGAGAAAGTACAGAAGAGAAATCACTGCCTACCCTAAAGGAACATCCTGTGGAAGATTTAATTTCATCCATTGTCACGTCCTCTGCTATTTCCATTAATGTTAGCCCTCTCTTGGGATTCACATCAAAGACACCCTGCACAAAAAAGTGAAAAAAAAAAATGTTCCCAGAAAAAATATCATCACAACATTTCTCACAAAATTTTCCTTTCCATATATCCCAAATTGTGTCTTTGGATTCAAGATCCATTCTCCTTGCTCAAGAGACACAACATGAATGGCAAGAAAAAACAAATTTCACTCAAGAGAACCATATTTAATTTATACTACTATTAAAATCATAAAATTGTAATTATCATGGTAAAGAATTGTTTGAATCAATGGACGATGAAGATTCAAGAGGTAAGTTTCAATACAAATAATCATGATGATAAAAATTTGAATCATGGGGAAAATTCAAGATGATTATCTCACTTCTGTTCAAGAAAGATTAAGTAACATAGTAATGTTTATGTGTGGAGGAGATTACAATTTTTGTATTGAGTGCGTGCTTGCGTGCCTGTCCATGAAATAAATTTACCTACATGTCAGCACAAGAAGTGCTTTTTTTATAATTCATAAATGACATTCATTTAACTTATTCAGGATAAAAATTTTTGGCATCTGTTTTTTCCTAGGCTTTTTGCAAAATTATTGACTTTTTATTCAGTAATAATTTATACCTCTCTCTATGTAATGAACATGCACTTCCAGAAGAACACTGCACACAAGAAATTTTGAAACAAGAATGACTCATTATTTTTTTTTAATGATATTCCGAGTGAAACAAACCTAAAACTGCTTGCTTGCCCTGAGACTGCCCAGACAATGGTAGGGTTTTCTAATGTTGACTCAGCATTGAATGAGTTAAAAATATGAAGTGTGACATCTCTTCAATTAATATTAGCAAACTTTAGGTAAAGACCCAGCTGTGTGATTAGTTGTTCTTCATTTCATGTTATCGTTAAATTGCTGCCTGAATATACACTAAAACTCTTAAGTTTCAGTTTTTCTGAAACCATTTTTTTTTATAACACAACTTTGAAATATCACAAAATGGTTAAAATGTTATAAGCAGTTCAGAAACTTAAAAAAAAAAAAAAAATTGCTTCAGTCACTACTTGGTACTGGTCCTTTTTCTTTTTTCTTGAATGACAAATCAGTACAACTATGGATAGATTATGCCAAACATGGTTTAATGACCTGAGGGAGTTGAAACAGATATATCAATAACAGCTATCGCAGGATGTAACATGGCAATCAATAGCTATCAGACATACACATAATTAAACATGCAGTGGACTATATGGCTTGACACATATCTACAATTTTCTGCGTAGCACTGAGAAGGTAAATATTGTTATCTTCAATTTGAAACACGAAGTCAGAGGGAATTTTTGAGGGATGCACATATATTTTATATTTTTAAATGTGGGGTTCTAAACAGATAAAGACTGGAGAAATGTTGCCTACCATATTGGTGATGATCAAATCCACACATCTGGCCCCTGTCAGGGGGAATGTGCATTCCTTGAGAATTTTGGGCTCCCCTTTCTGTGAATGGAAAAAAAAAAACAACAACTATATATTGGATAGCAATGTTAAAATGTAAAAAAAAAAAACAAACAAACAAACAAAGAGGAAAAGAAAACCAAAGATAAAATGAATTTCTTTGTCCAAGTATCTTAAAAGAAATTTATTTAACACATATATTAAAAGCTAGAGGCAAATTCCTTCTATTATACTACCCACCAATATCTTTCAACAGACAGTGTATTACTTCTATTTCCAAGAGCCTCAAAACAGCTCTTTCTACAGATACTAGCCCTCTCGCCATGCCTTCTTTTTTTTTTTTGCTTTTCCTAGCTTTCTGTTCACATCTTCTAATGTAGGATCAGTAATGCCCATTACTACAACTAATCTATGACAGTGTTTTATACATCTGCAGTGACAGGTTTCACTGTGTGTGAAGTCAAACCAACTGATGTCTCTTATGATTCACTCATATCCCTATGATCGAGATCAGAGGCCTCACCTTTGATGTATGTTCCATTGTGACTATTACTTTAGTTCTGGGATTGGAGACCAGATCCATGGCACCACCCATTCCTTTCACCTTTTTACCCTGCACATAACAAAGAAGCAAAAAAAGTGGGTGATTATCATACTGAGAACATGAAATGCAATGTCCACAGTTAAATCTAAAACACACTGTGATCATGTACAGTATTTGCAACAGACTGAGAAAACAACTACCTTAATTCAACATTTTTTTGTATATCAGACTAGGTTAAACACACTGGGCCATAAGTCATCATATCATAAATTTTACTGAATTTTCCCTTGGACATATTTTAAATAAAAGAATTAAAAGTGATTTTTTTCTCATTTTTTTTACTGTGCCTGTTTAATAAGACTTAAGTCTGGCAAAGAGAAATAATCTGGCTGGCTGGAAAAAAAAAAAATGGCCTGTTTATCCATAATCTGTTATTATGAATCCTTATTGGTTCTGACAATCTATCTTGGAGAAAAGAATGTTCACACATTCCTGACTCAAGCCAGGTTAAAATGGGTATCCAACTATAGACAGTGAATGCTATTGCTAGACTAATGAGGATTTGAACATCTAAAAGGCCGCTCTCTTGTATGCTTCTTACAGAGCTGAAAGAGTATGCATTAGTTGTTAAGTGCAATAATTAGTACTATTAAAAAATTGCTACATTGATGAGTAAAACTTGTTTAACTTACGGGTATCATCCAGTTGGCTAAGTCACCATACTGAGACACCTGCATTGCGCCCAGCATTGTCATCCACAAATGACCACTGAAAGAGAGAAAAAAAATGACAAAATAAGTGTCACAGACTTTCTTTTCTATATCACAACCTTCCCTCCCCCTCATCTTCCCTTCCTCTTTTTTTTTGGTAGGGACTATTGGGCCCATGTGGCTTCTAATCCTAACCCTGAATAACATTTTGGTCCATTATGGCCCTTTCATCGCAAAGTGGCTCCGCTTTCTTTTTCAGCATCCTAAGAAAAGAGTGCTATAGTATATCCCCAGAATAAATCAACCATCAGTGACTGTTTGCATTTTAGGGTCATCTTTCTGCATAAACTATCTAAAATTCAATTAACATTCAGCCATCCACAAAATCCATCAGTCTCAGATATTATATCTGCATGTGACACGTCTCCCCAGGTTGCTATACTTTTCTGTGAGACACTCCTGCTTTCAGTGAGACATTCTGAAATGCTGTGTTGTGTAATGCCCAACCAACATGGGAAAATGGCCAGGTTTGTTCTAGCATTCAATCCTATGCCTAAAAATTGAAAAGAAACTGGTTGGTAAAGATCAGGCATGATGACAGACCAGATTTCAAGATAGACTGAGCCATGTTAAGAAACCGGAAGTGAAGTTTGGTAAAGTAAACTATTTTTTGTTATTATTACAGACAGACAATTTTAACCCTTTCCATTGAATTTGGCATTTTCAAATTAGAGGAAAACAGGGGAAAAAAAAAAGACTCTCTTATGGCTGCCATGGCAATGCCACCATAGTGCATTTTTGCTTCTCTGAAATGGTTGTCCTTGAAATCTATCTCCTCCGCCAAATAAAAATAGAACTTAATGATACTTGGTCAACTAATTGTTTGGCATATTATCTTAAAAGTTATATATATTCTTCATGTGTGAAAGAAGATTTTGTAGAAATTTTTGAAAATGCCTTGTAATGAAATTTCACATTTCACCTTTTTTCACAACAAAAATCTATTTTTCTCCCAAACTAAAAGAACAGAATAGGCAGGTCCCTCGAGCTATCCATTGACCTATATACTGAGTTGTCTATTGAGCTTTCCACTAAGTTGTCCACTGAGCTGTCATTTGAGATATCCATTGAGCTATAAATTCAGTTGTCCATTGGGCTTTCCATTGAGTTGCCCCTCAGGTTAAGGAGTAGAATCTGATCCATTGAGCTATAAACTGAGGTGTTTATTGAGCTATCCATTGAGTTGTCCACTGAGCTGTCCCTTGGGTTGTCCATGGATGTATACATTGTGTTATCACTCAAATTGTCCATTAAGCTATAAGTTGAGTTGACCACTGACTCGTCCATTTCATGGTCCATGAGTTGTCCTTTCAGCCGTCGGTGCTTTTAAACTGGCTTGAATGGGGGGAAAAAACAGAAACCCAGTAAGGCTGGAACATTACTTACCCACGAATCATAGCAAAAGATTCATCTGAGCTGAAGAAAGACCCTCCAGGTATATATGTAACAGTCTCTTTCCCGGCATTGATGAGATCAGGATCCTCATGTCCTTTATGTGGGAAAGGACCCTACCAAAGAAACATCATTTGTGAGTAAATGTTCACTCTTTACCCCAATTATATTTCTTTCAAGATCGCTACATAACACCTTATTGAACATAGTATGATGGTCTTTTACAGTCAGGATTTCCTTTCCACATGATCTGATTTGAAGAGCTGATCTTAGCTAGTGAGAGCTGCATACTGCATCTTATGACTGCTTTGAGTCATTTAAGAATCCTTGATCAGACAGCTCTAAATGTAACCAGGAGAGACCAGAGTGAGAGTGGGATCAATGCCAGTTCTACAATACATGGACCAACAAAAATTAATATGGTAATAAGGGTGCACCTAAACCAAAATTTCTCATACAGAGGGCCTGCAACATGAAACATCCAGCTACCATGGATTAATCACGTGAAAGACACACTATGACACTACAGTATGTTCCTTGCTGAGGCATTCCAGCTAGCAACAGATCACTGACTGAACCTCCTTGCGACGCTCATTGGGGCAATAGTAAAGAATAAAAGATAAGATAAGAAAGGAGAAAGATCAAATCGTCTTATCACAAACCTTAACCAACCTACTGGGGAACTGTAGTGCAAACACTAACACAAAATACGATGTTTACTGTTCACCATTTCATGCAATATCTTCACTTTTGAAGCGTTTCAAAATTTCTTCCTCCTGCCTGCAAGCTTGAGCAATAAAGCCAGCACATGGACGGGATAGTAAAAATGCAAACAATACAAAGAGATCTGATGCAAATTTTGAGAACACTGGAGTTGTTAATTACCTCCCTTGGGTTGCTGTATTGATGAAAGTTAGGACATAATTTCATGTCAATGGGCATTTCAGTCTTTTTTTTTTTTGTAGTACAATAAAAAGAAAAGGCAGTAAGAAGCCAGTTTATACATTATTATGTCAGGGAGTATAGCATAAATATAAAACAGAAAAGAAAAAGATTGACTCAGTTGCATATATGCATATTTTGTCTTCAAACTAAAAATACTAAACACAGACATCTTTACTTTACAATCTGAACCAATTAGAAGACATGACAGCATATATACTCACCAATCCCAGTAGGCCGTTTTCACTTTGTAAATGTACTCTCATGCCTGGTTTAATATAGTTACTTGCTAGTACAGGCAATCCAATACCCAGATTTACTAAGCAACAGGTTAAGGAGTAGAATAAAGACAATTTGCATTTGCTTTTCTCTCTCATCTGAATAACAGTGATTTATCAATGTTAGCTACCTGGGAAGCATCAAGGCAGCTGGCTGTCAGGCACTTAAAACCCCATCAGTCTAAGATTAATATTCTCTGTCCATTCTAACATGGATCAAGCCAAGAAATGTGTGTAAATTGTCTTTCCGAAGTAAAAACTGCTGGACTATGTTGGGGGTTGAACCTATGAACTGTTGATTCAAAGTCTGACACTAGGCCACTGATGTCAAACTGAAGCAAAAGGATACCATACATTCCATCCTCAAATTCACAAGCAGCTCTTTTGATGATTTTCTCACGCACTTTGAAGGCTGGATTGTCGAGTCCCCCTTCTTCTCTTTGCTCAGCATAGCGCAATTTCTAAAGCAGAAGTAAAAGTTATTATAAAACATTTCTATGTTATAGCAATTATAAAACATTTCTATCTGCTATAACATTCCTTTGATAAATTTTCAACAATGCATGATGAGTAACAGAAAATCCTTCACTCACAATTGTGATCTGTGTCCTATAATTTGAAAGAACTGCAGCAAACAGAAGTATCACAAATGACCAAAATAAGAATTTACAAATGACCAAAAATCTAAAACTCAAATAGAAATCAAACTTTTCTGTGAAGCATTTTCCCCCACCTTTTTACCTGGAGCTATCCTTAAGAAATCTTTTGAATCCTTATCTGAGATAATCTACAAGTTAGAAAGTCTTCTGATGTGGCTTTGAGTAATGTCCTTTTTCAGAAACGGCACATTTTTTTCCATTAGAGGTGGCACATCCAATATCTGTGCCCCAGAACCAAGCCAGGCTAGAACTCCAGCATATTTTCTATTCCTCATAAAGATGATCATGATCATTCCTCATTCTTCTAGGTGAACATTTTTTATTTTATCTTTTCTTTATTGGGTACTGAGTTATGATGCCAGCCATAATCATCACCACACAAGTAACCTAATTTTGCTTTTGTTAACTTAATGTTTCAATGTTGTCTGTCACACAAACATTTCATTAACTGTAAGCCTCCTTCACGCAAAACAGCTTTTGTTCATTAAGTTAAAACAGTTAACACTGACCTGAGCCACTGGGAAGGAGAGTGATGAAATTAATGTTTCTTATTGGTATGATACAAAATTATCTCTCATTTTTTCTTTAGACTGAATAAAAAACAGTAAGCTAGTTCTTGTGGCTGTACAGAGACAAACTGTCATTTTCTTCATTCCAACTTACCTCAATTCTCTTGTGCGTCTCTGGGGGTTTGATGACCCGCTGGACATATATATGTGGAATGTGGACATGTTCTGGTTCTATCTCACCAATCTCCACAATCTCCTCCACCTCTACGATGGTAATGGGTGCAGCTTTGCACATAGGAGGGTTGAAGTTGCTGGCAGTTCTCCTGTAAAGACAAGACAGAAAGTACCACATTTACACCATGAAAAAGAGATTCCTTCCCACAAGTACATAGTTGTGTGATTGAAATGTTTTTTCTGTTTACAAGTGCAGAATGAAAAGGCATATGCTGCTGAGCTGATTATTTCTTTTTTTATGCTATGCACCCAGCCATATTTATAAGGTTAGCTTCGTATTCCCTTTTCTTCATTGTCCTGGGAAAAGCTAAAATACAAATATATCTAGTTTGATCCACAGCAAAACACAGGGGCTGTTGTAAAAAAATAAACGATTCCAGTTTTCTCAAAATTTGACCAAACCCATTCTAAAAACTCATTTACATTGAGCATATCTGAGCATCCTACTTGAACAGCATAGCAAATTCTCCTGATGTGGGATACTTAGGTCATGCACAGAACACACAAGGCTCACCTAAATGCCAGATTTCCTGCCTTGTCTGCTTTCCATGCTTTGACCAATGCAAAGTTTCCCGTGATGGCTTCTTCAAGGATACATTCTGTACCATTGATGACACGCCCCTGTGGAGAAGAACCAGTCAAAAAGTTAAAACTAAAATGAAAAATTAGGATACTCTACTTGCTGTTAAGATATGAGATAGATTAGGTTAACCCCACAGATAGGGAGGGGAGGGGCAGGGGGGTGAAAGGGGGAAGGAGGGAGGGGAGGGGGAGTTGTTGGAGCACCAGTGATGATATCCTGCCAACCTTCCTCCATCTGTCCTGGTCTACAGCAAACTTCAGTGTAGTGGTACAAAAAAGACCAACCTGTTCTTGCTGTCATTATCTGTCCTCCTCATTAACTTCTTCCTAGCATTTGCCTTACCATGATTCATTTTGCAAGGCATATCAATCTTGTGATATGACTGTATCACATTTTCAGTTTCCACAGTTTCACTACTAAGATATGGGTGATGTTAATATAACTGTGTGTAACAAAGATATTGGAGAATATCTTTAAAACTGAAAAAAAAAATGGTATTGTTTTCATTTGTCTATCATCTAACATAATTTTCAACCTATCTCCATTCCCCTGATCCTTCTCATCAATCTCTCAGCAATGCAACATCTCTTTTGACTTACCGCTAATCAGAAAGTCACTAGCAGCGAAAAATTTGATTCAAGCTCCGGGACAAAATTTTGACGTAAAAACTTATTTTTGAAGTTTCGGTTTTCTCTAGGCCATGCCAATTAAAAGATCACTTTCAGTTCTATTTACATATCCTGTCTTCACGATCTTTCAAAAATGTAATACTTCTTTCAGCCTATCACTGCTCAAGACATTACAATCTGGGGATACTTGACTGGTCCTCCGAGACCAAAAATTTAACATGAAAACCAGGTTTGAACCATTAACCACTTCACTGCTAACAACAAATATGGAAAATTCTAGAAGTGGTCTCTCATGGGCAGGTGGAAATACATGGTCTTGATCAGCTCCCTACCAACCACCATTTATTCCCCTCTGATCCGATGTTCTGACCACTAACCTCTGTTTCACATCTATATGCAGAATCTTTTGATAGATGCCGTAAGTTGATGGTTGGCAGATATCCTAGTGCTACAAGCCAAATCAGGCGCAATAATCTCCTTGTTCACGCAACAAATAATAACCTTGAATAACAGTCAACATTTCCAATTGCCTGTGGGAAAATGCAGGATGGGTGCCAGTGGCTCACTCACAATGGGCATGGCTGAATGCGGATGAGGGATAGCAGTGGTCAAGACTGTATCGCTGATGTTTAGCACAGGACTGCTAAACTGATGTAGCAGTGATGCGATTAAATTTCCCAAAGTTAGTTGAATCATAGGTTCAATTTATTTACATATTACTTTCTTCTAACCAAATCGCCATCCATTTGTAAGCTTTTTCTTGACAACAAAATAAGGAATGCACCTCTTTTGGCTTACTGCCAATCAGGACTTCACCTTCAGGGGAGAATTTGATTGGTTCGCCGCCCAGGTGGACCAAAGACCCATAACCCACAGGTGTGAAGAAGGCTGTGATTCCTGCTCCTCCTGCTCGGATTCGCTCAGCAAGGGTGCCCTGGAATAGTCAATTTACAAACAATTCAATAACATTCCAACAGTCAGGCATGTGTCATTAATCAGAAAGTAATAATATGTATGATCATTAGTAAAAGATTTCAAGATAACAAAAAGCTATACATCTAGTACTTGAATTACACACTCAAGTTGAATGACCTTATTCCTAACAAAAATTGATCACTTCATACAGTGATTCTTCTTCCCGGCATTAATTACTAGGCTAAGACATAACATGGAAACAATCTCCTTGCTCATACATGTACATATATCATCTCTCAGTTGACAGTGTGCACAAATTTTCTTGTCTGTCCAAGTCATATGACTGTAAAGCCAACAAAAATATTCTCACTAACATGTAGGAGAAAAAAAAAGTATTTTTAAAAATAAAGAGATCAAATTAATATCAATGATAACAAAGCACTGTCATTTGGGCAAATCATAATAATAATAACAATAACAACATACATGTAATATAAAATGTTCAGCATCCTAATCACGACAAACTGCAAAAATTGCTTAATACTTAGATCCTAGGTAAATTTGGGTCATCACACAAGAGAATGCAATATGTGATGACATGCTCTTTACTGAGTTATTTCCATAACTGAAAAATGAAGGTCTTACCTGTGGTACAAGATCTACCTCCAGATCTCCACACAAATACTGATGTTCAAACTCTTTATTTTCTCCCACATAAGATGACACCATACGTTTAATCTGTTGAAAAAAACAACATTACTTTTATTTTATGATTCTCATCTCAAAAAAAAAAAAAATTAGTTAACCTTACAGCATTGAACTGAATTCATACTTCAGAACTCAGTTGGGTATGAATCCCATAAATGACAAGGGGCTGGGTCTTACTAGGGCTCTGATGGCTCTACCTGAGGACCCAACTTTACATGTGCTGGAGGGCTGGCATGAGGTTCATTTTCTCTCAGTTATTTGTGTTTTAAAAGGCATTAAACAATAATTTATATTTCACTTTGGGATTCTTAATTTTCTATTGATATGATTTTCACATAAATCAAGTAATATTTTTGTTACTGTGTTACTTGATGAAATTAACATGCT
>JBCEWB010192313.1:0-24873 GCA_039654565.1 Peronia peronii
TATCTATCTATCTATCTATCTATCTGTCTGTCTGTCTGTCTGTCTGTCTGTCTATCTATCTATCTATCTATCTGTCTGTCTGTCTGTCTATCTATTTATCTGCCTGTGTTTCTGTCTGTCGGTCTGTCTCTCAGTCTGTCTGTTGTCTGTCTGTCTGTCTATCTGTTTGTCTGTCAATCCATGTCTGTCAGTCTGTTTGTCTGTCTGTCGTTTTGTCTGTGTAACTGTCTGTCTATTTGTCTGCCTCGTAATCTATCTGTTTATCTGTCCATTCGACTGTTTGTCTATCTGTATGTCTGAAACTGTTTAAACAATAACTTTTACCTAAGCCTGTGTAGAGTTTTAATTCACTTTCAGTCTCCCTTTCTCTACCCCCAGATCGGAGGGCAAGGTATACAGCATTGACGCCCAGGACCGAGTGCATATGCTCTATTGGCTGGACGCTCTCCAGAAGAAACGACGCGCTTTCAGTTTACGCCAGTCTTCGTTTGCACAAGATCTCTTCATGGGCAAAAAGGTAAGTGTGAGTGAATAGGCGGGGCGTGTGGGTGCACGATGGATGGAGGGATAGAAGGATAGATAGATAGGTGGATGGGTCGGTAGGAGGTTGGTGGATGGATTCATGGATGATGAGGCGATGGATGAATGAGTCGATGGATGGATCGATGTAGAAAGATAGATGGATGGATGATGGATGGATAGATCCATCAAAGACAGGGATGGATCCGTGGATGGATGGATGAATAGTTCGGTAAATGAATGGATGGATTCATGGATGAATCCATGGATGGATGAATCGATGGATGAATAGATGGATGAACCCATGGATGAATCATACATGGATAGATAGATGGATCCATGGGTCGATCCATGAATGGATGGATGATAGTTCGGTCGATGAATGGATGGATGGATGGATGGGTGGGTGGGTGGATGGATGGATGGATGGATGGATGAATGAATGGATGGATGGATGGATATTGAAAAAGGAAAAGATGAAGAGCAGCAGGGAGTTAAGGAATGAGAGAAACGAGGAGGAAGTCAATGAAGTTGATATGTAACAGAGTTAGTGAGCGAGCAGTGTGCTAATTAATTAATGGAAAGTGAGTGAGGGAGAGGGGAAGAGTGCATGAGAAAGAGAGAGAGAAAGGTGTGAAGAAAAAGGGAAGGAGTGAGTGAGTGAATGCGTTAGAGAGGGGTGAATAAGGAAAGATGTTGATGAGATAGTACAATGGAGCGTCAGGGTTGGCAGGTGTGAGTATGTGGATGGGTGAGGGAGGGACTACAGTGAGGAGGTGGGCGGTGGTGTTGCTGAGTGATTAAAAAGGAGGGAGAGACAAGGCAGTGAGGGAGGGTATAAATGATGAGCGACTGAATGAGTGAATAACTCTGTGAATGAACATTTTTCTGTCTACGTCAGCCTTTGCTGGTACGGGATTTCTTCGTGAGCAAAAAGGCACAATTAAAACACAAGTTAGTCATTTAGTTAGTTACCTGACTAGTTGGTTGGTTGGTTGGTTGGTCGGTTGGCTATTGGTTGGTTGGTTGCTTGGTTGGTCGCTTAGTTAGTTGTTTAGTTGATTGGGTGGGTGGTTGTTTGGTTGGGTAGCTGCTTAATTATTTTCTTGGTTGGTTCGTTGGTTGCTTAGTTAGTTGGTTGATTGGTTGGGTAGCTGGTTAATTCGTTGCTTGGTTGGTGTGTTGGTTGGTCGGTTTATTGGTTGGTTGGTTTGTGTGTTGGTTGGTGTGTTGGTCCTGATTGATTTGGTTGGTTGATTGGTTGGTGCGTTGGCTGATGTGTTGGTTGATTGGTGGGTGTATTGGTTGGTGGGTTGGTTGGTTGGTGTGTTGGTTGGTGGTTGGTTGGTTGGTGTGTCGGTTGGTGTGTTGGTTAGTGTGTTGATTGGTTGGTTAGTTGGTGGGTGTGTTGGTTGGTTGGTTGGTGGTTGGTTAGTGTGTTGGTTGGTGTGTTGGTTGGTTGGTTAGTTGGTGTGTTGGTTGGTGTGTTAATTGGTTGGTTGGTTGGTTGGTTGGTTGGTTGGTTGGTTGGTTGGTTGGTTGATTGGTTGGTTGAGAGCTGAACTTTCGGTTAATTGCATTTGATAATGAAAATGTTGAATCAGTCAGTCACTCTTCTATTAGTTGATCATTGATTTTTCTGAGTGTACATCGACATCCGAGCTTCTGTATCTGTAGTTACCTCGGCACTCATCAACAATCACTCTGTCATTTAGTCGCACGGCTGATACGATCACTATGTGGATATCGATCACTGCTAAGGCCAGTAGTCATTCAGGTGTATTTGACTCTTTCATCACTCACTGGGTCAGTCCACCATAACTGTCATGTCTCAGGCTACCACGGTCAGTGTAAACTACAGTCCTGACTTTTTTATATCCGTGATTTTTCATGTGGTGGGATGCCTGTAAATGCATGTGTAAATTTATTATTACTATTGTTATTATTATTATATTGTGAGTAGTAGTAGTAATAGTAGGAGCAGGAATAGGAGTAGTAGTAGTAGTAGTAAAATGTTTTACAATATAAGACCACTGTCTACCGGCAACTAATCAAATACACCCAAAACAAGCAAATAACAATATGAAGAACTTGATATCGTAGAAATTGAACACGGTAGAATTATCATTATTATCATCATCATCATCATCGTTGTTGTTGTTGTTGTTGTTGATATTGTCGCTGCTGTTGTTATATTTATATTGTTATTACTATTTTCATCACAATATATTTTTATTATTAAGCCTTTGTGTGAAAAGTCGATTAATTCCTTAGTTGAAAACTTGACAAATATCATGATTTTAATATAAAATATATATATATATATATAATTAATAAATAAGCTAATAGAACGTTATCTCGATTTGGCAAGAAATACTGTTATATTCATTGCTATGCAGTTAGGTATAGTTGGACTCACTTTGATCAGATAAAATCATTTTCATGAACTGTCAGGTTGAATCACCGTGATGAGCATGATATGTGAATTTCTGTCGCTCTATTTCCAACTCAAGACATTTTATCGATCAGGCACATTTCGATGATTCGATACAAATCTCTTCAAAGATAGTTTTACGCCTTAACATCTTTTTATAATCAGGATACGCATCGTATATCGAAAGATGAGCTAGCTACGGTTAGTGGTTAAGCCGTTCGCAACAAAATGCTTCAACGTTTTTAATACTGATATTCCAACCATATATGTAAAACTAAGCGTTTTGTTGTTTATAAATTTGTTAAATGATCCTTGGCATAGTTTTATTATTATTATTTTTTTTATAAACCTTTCAAACCCCGGCTTAAGTGGCTGCCCTGTTTTTTAGTGAGAAGAATTTTTGTGGAGAGAAGTTTGGAATTTGGAAATTTTGTCCGGACAGCGGCGTATCCACCTACTCCTCATCCGATTTTTAATTGCCAAGGGTTCTTTAACATGCCTGACATACACACGGCACTTCCAAATATATTCGCCCTTATCCGAGAAGGCTAGACGTCGAGCTTGCCTATCCAAGAAACGGGGGGACTGTTGAGTCACTGAAAAAAATGCAGGTTTCAGTCCTCGTTCCTTCCCATCTCCCAGTGGCAGGATCCGCGAGTCGAACCCACGTCGTAAGATTTTCACCAGGGAGAAAACACCAAACCACATAGCCACCCATCTCCCAGTGGCAGGACCCGCGAGTCGAACCCACTACGTAAGATTTTCACCACGGAGAAAACACCAAACCTCCTAGACATGGTTTTGCTCGGAGTCGTCGTTGTTTATGTTCATGCATTCACACACCACTCGTTAACTCAAATGCCGTGAAGAAACACAAGGGTAGAACACCAGCTTCAAAGCTGTGACAGGGACACATGTGAGAGCAACTGTATTGTGCAGTCAGTATGCAGGACATGCACAATAGCCAGACGAGATAGCCATCACCAGCTGGTACAGGGCGAAATGACGACGAACGAAGTAGAAAGTTAGAGAGTAGCCCGAACAGTGTCACATAACATTGTATGTAAGCATTCTGTAATATTATATCAGTTTTATAATTTGTGCGACACAGACGGAAAGCCTATAGTGAAATTCACCCTGTAAGCATGTGAACGCTTCGGCTGCTATCTTAATATTACGCTGATTTCGTGAGTTCTGTCATCAGTAAAACCTTGTTGTTCACCAAATATTCACATCACACACATGTAAATAACCAGATCTATTTGACAACATTAGGCTTCATGAAGTCCTTCTATTGAACAGCGGTAGAGTCCCTGTAAAGTATTTGGAAAGTCGGGAAATTTTAAGGCATTTAATTTTTATAGGTAATAACGAGCATTATATTCCTGCTGTGAAATGTCTTTGGTGTCCCGAACAACGTATGTGGGGAGAGCTGCTGTAAGTTAGGGATCATCCGAATACTAGTGGTGTATTTTCTGTGAAACTATTTGGGACCACTTCTGTGTTATCACGAACCACTTTTCGCGCTTCTGTATCATTGTCTGTGCGGTATGACTTCCTGAAGTTTGTGGACTCTTTCGATGATGGTATTGAGTTAAATATTCTGTGTTCAGAGATTCCTGAGACACATACACAGGACAGGAATTATGATACTTGATGTTAAAAGTGTGCTTCTGATGTCATTGTTTGCACTTCGAGCTCTGCTGAAATTTGCAAACTGGTAGATCTAATCCTGAAATTGGTGTTACTGTAGTTCTACAACATTCCGACCCTCCCCCACCCCAAAGAACAAAACGCTGGCTGTAGTTACGGCGAGAAGTATTCGGAACCTTTATCTTTAATCTCTTCAGTTTGGGATCTCTCAAATAAAGAGGGTTTTATTTTATACTTTGGTAAATATTTAGACAGAATTGTTTCCTCCTCCTTGAAAAAGTCTTAAATTCCTCGATGACAGAAAACTACTATCTCTTATTATAGATTGCCACTGCTGTCACAAATAATGCTCAGAATCGGTTAGATGAAGTGTTTATCTTTAATTTATCCAACCATAAAGAGTTAGAATTTAAAATTAGTATTTCTAACCTCCAGGCTAAGATATAGAGCTGTTATTTACTTCCTTTCCTGTCCTTATCTTCCGCCCCGAAGAGACTCATTGCTAGATTCTACACAGGCGCGCTTTGACAAAGTAGGCGCAGTGTTGCAGCTGTGGTTGCACGGATACGCCACTATGTTTCAACTCAACCCAGAATCTTACTCTGTCAACCTCCGCAGTTGGCCATTGATGTCCTCTGATAAAGTGTTAGCAGTGCCATATTTGAAGTCTGAGGTGGGACAAGGGTTAGAGCGTCAGCCTTTCTAACGTGTAATAATTGCCTGTCACAGCTCCTTGTCTGAAGAAGGAAGTCAAATTAGAGAGTTGGGGTCTTCCTGTTCTATTATCCTTGTTTTTCGACTTGTCGTCTCGTATTTGGGACAAGACGTGGATATGAAGGTCACACATACTGTGGTTGTTTTGTTTTTTTTTTTAGGGGGGGGTTGGGAGTGGGGGGGATGATTTTTTCGGCTACTTATGTCAGTGTGGATTATGGATGTCAAGACAACCGGGAGACCAACAGATGTTCAGTTTTTTAACATTTAACAAAAATGCGGTCCATCGTTTTCGTCTTGAATGATAATCACTGTTGTTGTTGTCCAAAGCAAGGCTTTGAATCAACAACTTCAACATAGAAAAGTCTTGAGAAACAGTTCTGTCCCCTCCCCCCTCCCCCATGTGTAGAAAGTGGACATTATGTGGACATATTAATAATATTGTGGTTCATTCCCCTTGGTCCTCAATGACGGACAGATGGTTGGAGTGGTAGTGATACAGATGGTGCTGCTGCTTCTAGAATTTTGCCTGGGCAGCGGCGCCTCCGCCTATTTTTCATCCGGTAGGTACACGCGGGATTCTCCGGAATTTATTTACCTTTGTCCGAGAGGCTTTGACGTCGGGTTTTCCTTCCAAACAGATACAGAGCTCCCTACTGAAAGATTCGAACCTGTGACGTTTTCCGCCGAGAGGCGGACGCCTAAGCCCTCGGCCTTTCTACCCCCTCCCCCATCCCCACCCCACCCCTCCCCTGTCTAATAGCTCTGCTATACCTGCATGTTCTTATTATCTAATACTAGTGCCTGGTACAGGTGATGCGAATATAATATCCCACCTGTAGCATCTATAGCTGGCAGACTCATCTTCAAGTTCCAGTACCGGTCGGGAAAAATGCTAGCCTCGTCAACCTTGACCTGAATTTTCTAACACCTTTCACTTTTCCCTTCGTGTCAAGTTGTCAGACTGCATATCGCTCAGGATTTTACGTTCCGTTATACTCAATCTACCTGAATCTTTGCATCAGTTTGTCCTTGCTATCTTCACGATAGCTCGGTCTTGCTAAAGCCATAGATCTACCTAAGCCTTGGCTAGATTTGCCGCTGTTACTATCAATCAATTTCCCTTTGGTCGCTCGAGTTTAGCACGCTGATCTGTGGAATTCCACCGTCTATAGGCCTACACCTGGTGTGTTTTGTGCAATAGTTTGACTACGATGTTAGCAAAAACGGTGCGAATGTTTGTGCACATAACGAAGCTAATTAGATAAGTAAAACAGCGCTGTGACAATGATAAAAAAAACAAAGACCTAGCAATGTAGTGAGGTAAGGCTGAAGCGGGCACTATTTATAAACATATCGTGGTTTTCTAGGAAAGAAAGTTTCACCAAATAGCCTTGCAATAGTCAGCCAGAACTGCAGTGTGTTTTACCTGTTTAAGGTGTATGTTTCATCTGTAGCAGTTGATGTAGATGTGATTGCACTAGAACGCCTACACTTTGGAATACACGCAGTCCCCAAGTGATATGCTGTGAATGTGTATGCTCTAACTTGCCAAGTTAGAATTGCCTGTGGTGATCTGACTGCTGAAGGTTTTACAATTCTGTCTCTATAACATGGACATTGTTTAGCGCTTTATTCGCCGGTGATTGGTGAGTTACTATGAGGTCTTGTCGTCGTTTGATAACGATATGAGTGGAGTGGTGCTCATGGCTGTTTAAGTGTATGCAATCAATCAGACAAGCTGAAGTGTCGTGGCAATGATAGAAAACGTCAACTTTGTGAGGTTTTGACATGAGCTTTAAGTATGTCATATTTATATTGCATTTGGTAAACATATGGTGGTTTTCCAGGAATGTATGTCTGTTTCGATTTTCCAGGAAAGAAAATGTCTGTTTCACCTGATCATCAGTCTGTTGAACCCATTTAATGCGCTCGTTTTTGCTACTGTTGTTGTTGTTGTTGTTGTTGTTGTTCTTGTTGTTGTTGTAGATGCCCATGTGATCACGCGAAGACACGTTATAATTATGGCTTAGTGCTGTTTGTAGTTTTCCTCATATAACGGATACTCAGGTTTCTCACAATAAAAAGCAGTTGTTAGAGCTAGGACTGTCCACTTTGTCTTGTTATACTGGAATCTGAGTTTTGTATATCAACGTTCCTTGTACCAGTTGTAACAGATGCCTAGGTTTCTATAGGCTTGTCACAAAGATGATTCGTCCGGTTGGAAAAGTTCTTAGACTAAAGACAAAAAATTCTTAGGCTTAGGACAAAAAGTTCTTAGATTTAGGACAAAAAGTTTTTAGACTGGACAAAAAGCTCTTAGAGACTTAGAACAAAAAGCTGTTAGAACACAAAGATCTTAGACTTAAGACAAAGAGTTCTCAGAGACTTAGAACAAAAAACTCTCAGAGATTTAGGACAAAAAAAAAAGCTCTTAAGACTTACGACAAAAAGCTCTGAGACGTCGGACAAAAAGGTCTTAGACTTAGGACAAAAAGTTCTAAAACTTAAGAGAGTGTAACTTTCTCCTCTACAGAAGCAACTGGACGCTAGTGGGCTGCTAGGACGGGGTGCCTCAGGCCCTGACAGCCTCTCCGTGCACAGTGAGGAGGTCATTGGCACTGTGGAACAAGGTCATGGTGTCCTAGCCAAGGACAAAGGTCAGCCGCAGTACTGGTCACTGCTCAACCTGAGGACGGAGATCAGGAACGCTGTCTCCATTCTGCGGGCATCTGCAGGTGAGAAATCGGAGTCGGGGATCATGAACAAAATCGTCAAACCAACGTTAAATTTAGTGAAACCTTGAATATTTTAAGTCTTTTCTAACTGCAGTGAGTTTGTTGTTATTTTTCTCTGTACTCATACACGATATTGATGTCTACATGCAATTGAATGCAGCTGTATGGTGCTTGTATACTGTGCTTCATCAACTGTGAATGGAATTTTCGTTGGAAGATACATTTGACCTTGTCCTATATTGTCTTATCTTATCCTATTTTATCATAACTTTACTCATCATAACATACCTTAAACTCTGTTGTCTTTTCGGACTCTCAATTTATTAACTAAATCGATGTCTCATAGTCTGGCATATAAAAAGTAATCATATAATGGCATAAAAAAAACAATTTGTAATGAAGAAACTGATTTTGCCACAGAAAAAAAAAGGTAAAGAGAAAGGATCACTGAAGAAAAAAACAGAGCTATGGTCTTTCATGAGCTTATTTCAGTTGTTGTTACTATTGTTTGTATTGAATAGCATCTTAACCCTTTATCCAGCAGGACAACATAACCCTGGATTTAGAGAGATATCACCTCATACTCTCAGATTTGTCAGCTGCCAATCATTTTGACCAGCTCTGTTACTTCCCTTCACCAGAACACCAGGAGGTGTGAAACAAGCTGTGTAGAGAAGAATTTAAAAGATCATTTTACTTCTTGTCTTTCAAAAGATTGACTATAAAAAAAAAATAAATGTTTCAATAAGAAGAAAGCACTTCCCCTATAGCACAACATTTTTGGCATTTTTCAGGATGTAGGTTTCAAGCCAAGAGGGCAAAAGTGATTTTTTTTTTTTTTTACTTTACACTACATGTTCAATACCCCTTGTGTCTGACAAAGGGAAGTGAAAGGGCTGGTCAAAACAAACCCTCATTGAATCTGGTGAAAACGCACTTTCTCAGTGGCAGTTTGGAAGATTGGCTTTCCATTACCTTTGCAGTTCATACAGTTTAGCCACTGGAAAAAATATTCAAATGAGCCAGACACTCAAAGAGTTAAAGACTCACCTGTATACTCCTGAACTGTAGTGACACTATGGCATAGTTAAGTCTCAGTACATGCCTTGATTCTGGGGATTGTACATTTTCTCAATTGACAGAATGAGTGAAGGTAACTGCACAGTTTGATAACTACACAGCAGTATATCTGGTGAAATATTCCATGATGTGTCTGATCTGTTTCTAGAAGATGCTCCATGGACTGTTGAGATTATGTCATTCACCTATATTTTGTTTTGCTCAAATTGGTTTTGTTAGTCATTTGGTCGTCTTCTTCTTAGCCCATAACTCTGTCGGGCGTAATCCAGGCGCCCATAACAAGTTGTCCATCCATCATGGTTGTGGGCCAGTACCTAGGTCTCTGTAGTGTTTTCTCTGTCCATGCCAGAATGTTTGTCGGTCCATCTTTTCATCTGCTTACCACTTTTTCACTGCTCATCTATGGTTCCTTACAGCAAAGTTTTGGCAAAGCTACCCGCTCTTGTTACATGACCGTACCAGAATCTCAGTGTCATTTTCCTCAGTTGTATGAAGGTCTTCCTCAGGACAGCTGTACTGTATGATGGCTCCGTGGACCCTATTTGTTTATAATATGCTCCAAGTATGAGATGCCCAAGATGTTATGGTAGCAACTCATCTCCAGTGCCTGTATTTTGCATTGAGGTTCAGCTGTCAGTGTCCATGTCTGACACACATATAGGGAGTTCAAATATTGACATAACTTAAAGTTACAAACTATTCAAGTCAAGCACACTCTATGGGTCCAACATCAAATGCTGCCTACATATCTGGTATACAGAAGTCTTTGTCAAAATTTGTACAACTTGTCAAGGTTGAAGTTAAATTGGTATTTTGTCTGTTTCTCTACATATTTTGTTGATTGTGACAACATTGTGATCTTTGGGAAACCCCTAATCCTGAAAATGGCCATCTCTTTACTATAAATCTGCAATTCACAATAGGCTTATGGACTCGAAAACTGCTGAATGTATCCTTCTGAAACTTGGCACACAACATTTTTGCACAAAGATCTGTGTTTCTATTTACATAAAGCCGGGAAAAGCTTACTATGTTTGAAGTTATTCTAAAAAGGCGATAATTATTGAATATTAAACTCACAAGAGTGTTTGATCTGAATTGTACATTCAATAGAATGACATTCAAAACACCAAAACACATTTTCTTTGAGTAACATTCACTTTAATCACCCAAAATACCAACGTTGAGGTGTGCGCGCTTGCCATACATTTTAGTCTCAGAGCAGCATCGGTTTGACCTATATAAGCATATATATATATGTATATTTTAATCTCCCAAGGAGGCCATCCTTCTAGTATGACTAAAAAAGACGTTTAGTTTGGTACAAAAAATCTGTAGCCATTGCAGTATATGGAAATCCTCATGATCTTCCTGAACTGAATTTTTGGAAAGTGGGAAGCAATGTTCTTATGGATTGTTCCTCATCTCATAACTCAACTCTGAATTGATCTTTGAAAGGCTGATGAAAATGCCAGCTTTGGTTTTGGCGTTTTTTTTTTCACATCTTTTTGTTTCTATTTCTGTCACAGCAGACAAGCAAAAACCAGAACCCTCGTCAGGTCCACCAAGTGATGATTGGTCCATCATAACAGATGTGCCATCACTTCCACGCTCAGTGGTGCCACCATCCACCGCAGAGCAGAGCAAGTCGAAGACCCAATGGCATGTGAATTTCGATGAAGATGAAGAGGTTGATCAGATAGAGACTGAAATGCGAGCTAATAAATCAAAAACAGACACCTCCATCAACCAATCAGAAAAGGGCAAAATGCCATCCAGCCAATCAGGTTCTTCTGAGACTATAGTCTCTGCGGAATCCAGACCATCAAATTTACCAGCCTCATCCGGTCAGGAGACCACAGCTGCTCTCAGTCCCAGCTCCCCACTGTCTCCTAACTCAGCCAATGGGAAATCCAAGTTCATGTCGGCCTTGCGGCAGAATTTTAAAATTATGAAAGACACAGTGAAAGAGAAAAACTTGAAAATAAACAGTGGAGGGAAACAACAGCAAGGGCAAATGAGTGCGGCATGTGTCATAGACAGCTCACAGTCGTGTTATAGATGTCGAGCGGTAAGTTTTGATAATATAATACAAATCTGTATAACCTGTCTCAAGAGTATTAATTCTGTATGAAATATCTGTAGGATGAAGATTTACAGTAGACACCACCATTGTTAATTTAGAAGTGAATATTTCAGAGAACCCCAAATCTCAGAAAATAGGACAAAAGAACTTATTTAATGTTTTATATCACCACTGTTCACTGTCCACATATAGAGCATTTGAGTAGTTTTTAGCTAGAGTGAAAAAATTGTTAGTTGTCATCATATGGTGATAGAAATCAACACCTGGTTTCTGTGATACATTACATGTTGGGAAGAAAACTTCAATTCTTATGGCTGGTTCCTTAGAAATTGTCTTTGCGCATGTATCGCCCCATTATTTCTTTGCTGTCTGCACATAACCACAGCTTCCTCCATAGAGTATGGTGCTCTCTTTTTGTTTGTTCGCTATTTGCATATACCAAACATTGTTTCAAGTATATATATATATTTCTATTAGTCAAAGTGTTTTGAAATCAAGAGAGGACATAGAGCAAGGGCTATTTTTACATATCTCATGATAATATATGCTTGCCCATTTTTAGTCTATCTGCAGATTATGAGCAATGGCAAGGAAAGTGATAATTTGCTGGGAGTTATTTAATACTAAATCATGACTATTTCTAATTATCAATTATTATTATTATCAAGTGAGGTTGAAAATGTGTTACCTCAATACGTTAAGATATAAGGAAAGAAAAGTTGCGGTAATCTTATGTTGAATGTATCAGTTGGGTGACGACTTGTTCTCGGTCAAAGAAGACTTGAAGGCAGCGGAGGAAGAACTTCATGCAAACAGAGAGATTGTTCGACTGTTGCAGAAAGAGTTGGATGTGATGAGAGCTGATATGAACACAAGGTAATTTGTGAGTGAATAGTGATATTCTGTTCATGTCATATGATGATATCTATCATGTCTGCTAATTTCTGTCCAGAGATGTCTGGGCTGTCCAGTCAGCCCTCAGAAATTTCATGTCTGTTGTGGAGAATGGTGGAAAAGTGGATATATGAATGGATTGATGCATAGATGGATGGATGTATGAGTGGATGTAAGAATGGATGGATGGATGGAGTGCTGGATGGACAGATGGATGGATAGGTTGATAGATGGATGAATGGATGGATAGATAGATGGACAGAGGACGGATGGATGGATGGATGATGGATAATGGATGGAGGGAGGGAAGGAGCAAAGGAGGGAAGAGAGCGAAATAGGGAGGGAGAGTGAATGGATGACAGATGGATAGCGAGATGGCTGTGTGGGGTTTTGGTTTGTCGGGTGACTGACTAGATGTAGATTGTATGAGAAACACTCTTAGAGAAATTCCATTAGCTGTAAGTTAACACTGAGATATCTTTATATCCATATCTTAATGAGTATCTGTAAGCTGCAGAAAACCACTTGTGTGACAGTGTATTGATATGTCTTTGTCTATTTCAGGCAAGAGTGCGAGGGCAAAGATGAGCAGGGAATGCGAGAGATCCTCAGAATGAAAGACAAACATGTGATAGAGCTGGAACATAGCAGGGCCACTATACAGGAGGAGAAAAGTATGCTGGCACAGGAGCTGAGGTGAGTACTAGCAGTTGGTGGTAGTGGTGGTGGTTTTGGTTGAAATAGTGATGATGGTGGGGAAGTAGTGTAGTTTGCCGGTGGACAGTTGTCTTATATTTTAAGACATTTTTATAAAATGAAGGTGTTGAGGATGATCGTGCTGTTGGCGGTGATGATGGTGTTGTGATAGTTTTGATGTGGTGCAGTAGGATGATGGTGCTGAAGGTGATTGTTCTGTTGTGGTAGTGGTGATAGTGTTGATGGTAGTGATGGTTTGGTGGGGTTAATGATAGGGGTAGTGCTCATTGTTGGTAATATGTTGAGAATGATGTGTCTTTGATGATGATAACCATGATGATGGTGGTAGTGGTAGTATGCTTTTGCAGGATGTGCTGTTGGAGGTGATGCTGATGATGGTGGGAGTAATGATGCCCAGGGTGATGGTATTTGTGATGAGGATGGTTTAGGTGGCATTAGTGGTAGAAACAGTGTTGGTGATGAATTAATGATGCTGTTGATATTAATGGTCACACTGATGTTGATGTAGTTTTGGTTTTGCTGGGGTAGTGATAATGATGATGATGATATCTTAATGTTCATATCTTAATGAGTATCTGCACCCTGCAAAACAACAACTTGTGTGAGATTTTTTTTTTTTTTTTTTATGCTTTACCCTGAAGAAGAACCAACAAAGTTAAAAAATTTGGCAATTTTTCTTTTTCTTTTTTTTTTTTTTATTTTGTATTTCTTTATTTTGTTATTTATTTATTTACTTTTTATTTTTTTATTTTTGCATTTCCATTTATTTATCCATTTTTTTTTCATTTTGTGGCCTTTTTATTAAATATCTAAATACCGGACAGTCTTCATTTTCTTCAAAGATACTTCTCCAAAATGATGGTGATATTGAGGATGGTCATATTGCTGGTGTTGCAGTTGTATTGATAGTGGTTGGGGTGGTGGTTTTGATGGATTAGTAGTAGTGTCAGTATTGAGGATGAGGTTGAGAGTGATGATGATGTTGACCATGTAGTGTCAGTGGTAACTGGCGATGGTTTTAATTTTTGAATTAATGATAGAATTAATGGAGAGATAATTGTTCATATTCGACTAAGCAAAAATCTGGAAATCCCTGGCGGAGTGTTTGTATCCCCCTGCTTAAAATAGAACACACACTGATGTTTGTTACCGCTCCACCACGAGGTCCGAGAACAATTGTCACAGGTCCCCTGCATTTTTTTATGTGCTTTTCTATGTCAATGGTAGTGAACAGTTTAAAGTGTTTGTACCCCCTCCCCCCTTGCTAAACTTAGACGGGGATTTCCAGCCATATGCTTGGTCAGAACAAATCTGTTGTGCTAACAGGTTTATATGAATACTCTTCATTAATGTTCTTAACGGGAGTAAAGCTACTCCCCACTTACTGACTCATATAGTTAAGTTTCCTTGATGGCAAAACACTTGAATTCTGCAATTTGCATTTTTTAATCTTCATCTTTTTTTTAACTAATTGCCTTCCATTGACATCAGAATTATGTTGAAAATGAACTGATCCCAAATTTAAGAAGATATTCACATAGTTATTCTTAGCAGTTACCAATAGATAAAGCTGTCACAGTCATGGAAATGAAAAAAAAAAGGCAGTAATGCCTTGCAACTGTCCACTCTTTATTTCACAGATATGGTGACAAGAATTTATTCTGACACTAGAAAGATATTCACGTTGTACTTTGTTGTTATTGGTAAAAGAGATTTTTTTTTTAGTCATGGAATGGTTCTAAATCATATTGAGTATTAAATGTTTTCACCTCCCCAATCTGTTTGCCGTCAGACTTGTGGACAATGAGTTGAAGGAACTCCGAGACCAGATCTCCATGTTCCAGCAAACCTTGGCCGTCAAGGACGAGATGATCATCAGTTTGACCAATCAAAATCAAGAGCTGAAGAACAACAACAACCCAGGGGTCACCAACATGGGCGATGGACCCGGCACATTCATCGACCCAGTCTCTCTGACAGCACAAAAGAGGGAGCTGGAAAGGTTGAATGTAAGTGGGACGTTTATACTTCCTGGGGCAAAGGTCAGCCAGTCTGTTTAACTTCAATTGAGGACACTTGTAATCAGAGTGGGGAAATCCCAACTGAATGTGAAACTGATGGGGTTTTTTTTATTCTGAAGTGTGGCTGTTACCTACAGTTTATTCTCTGAAAGTGATAGACCAACTATCATCACATCATTTAAGGATCGTTATAGCACTGAGTGTTAACCTCTTTCTCTAACAATGAATATCTTATGAACTGTCTCACTTTTTGATCGTCGTGTATCTGGCCAGTCAACCAGTCATCCATCTATCCATCCATCCATAAATATATTTAGCCACCCATCCAATCATTTCTGTTCAATCAGCCTTCTTTCCATCTGTTTAGTTGTTCATGCATCCATGTAACTATTCATTTATTCATCCATACAGCCATGCATTGATCTCTTCCTACCTCCATTCATCCATTCATCCACCCATCCATCTATCCATCCATTTATCCATCCATCCATTTCCTTCAGTTCTCTAGTCTGATAAGATCTCCTCTTGACATCTCTGCATCCATCCATGAATCCACCTCATCTTTATCTCCATCTTTCCTACCATCCATCTTTCTAGTTATGAACCCCCTGCATTTATCTTTATTCAGTCTTCACACAAATCTCATGCTCTCTCCTTTGATATCTACTATTGATCCAATCTGTCCCCATGTAATCGTTCACACAATGTCAGCTATAACGTCATTCCTTTGTCCCATTTAGTTATCTGTATAGTCGTCATTAATCACTGTTTCATTCACTCCAATAGATTTCTGTCCAAGTTCATTGAAATCTTTGTGTATAATTAATCCATCTGTTACCAGCATTCCCAATTTAACTCTTTCCTTACCTTGACCTGTGCGATGTTTATTCTGTTTATTTTAGTCGACAGTGAAAACTTTGACCTTTGGCAATTGTTTACAACCAAATTCTGTATGCTTGCTAATAAAATTGTGTGATGTTGTGGTACAACCTTGGTGCATGCAAAGCTGAAGAGCGTGAAATTTTTCTTTCAGTGATAGAAAATGTATGTGTTTATTTCGTTGCCTCTTCAGTGTTGAAATCTTTGGCTCCTCTTCTCTCAGTTGTTTATAGGTGAAATATTGACTTTGTTATTGATATATTTTTTTTCTTTCGTGAGATAATTTAATTTTGACAGCTTAAGATACAGTAGTACTTTACTATTGATATATTTGGTACCTTTGTTGAAATAGTGTTGAAGGAGCTCGGTCTTAAGATTTTGAAAATCATTTCTCTTGAGATTTAGATCAAGATATTCAAATATTAATAAATGTCTCATTTAAGGTCTCATTTGTTTTTTCAAATTATCTGATATATTGTTGAAGTTATTTATTCATTCTCTCCCAAAAGATCACAGTCAAAATTTAGGTGCTAAAAGATCTGTTGATACATTCAAAATAAAATTTGTTAGATCAATTCTTTATTCTATGCTCTGCATTATCATACAGAAGGTTGCTTATTAAATCCAAATTTCAGTGACTCCGCAATTACTGTATATATTTCTTTTCCACATCATGTACAGTCATGTGAATATATACAAAACTAATTCTACCAGTTTCTATTGATACATTCAAAGTGATATATTATGTTATTTTGCCCCTTGTCTTTTTTTATCCCTAATCCAGAGGGTGTACAGAAAACATATGTCACAGCAAGGGGAATTATTGACATTGAAGTGGGTCATTTGGGTTAGATTTGAGTAGGTCGCTCTTAAGGTATAAGACAGCTATTGCATTATTTTGCTGGATAGCTGCATACCTCAGCCAGTATACGCAGCTGTTTCAATGAGAGTAAGATCTACCTGTTTATTATGAGAAGTGTGATTTGGTGGAAAATATGTTCAGTTTATGATGGGTTTGTAACTTTGTTATGTTGTTTTGTTTTGTTTTTCTCTATAACATTTTTATTTGATGATTTTAATGTTTGTCGATTGTCAACAATATTGCAAACTGATACGATAGAACTAAATGATCGTGGAGTTAAGAGAAGGAAGGGAGTGATTTGTTCTATATTTTTTTATGGATGATAGTTCTTTTGTTGCTACTGTCCACACCTTTTTATTGATAACATAATTATGGGTTATTCTGTGCTTGAAAGGTTTATTTAGAATTGAAGAATTTACAAGTTCAATGTAAGGCAAGAGAAAAGAATTCTTTGCAGTGCATTTAAATCAGGATCAGACTGTAACTATTACATAGCTTTTACCATGACTTGATGTACCTGACCATAGTGTTGATCACTTGCATATTAATCAGTCTTAGAGTTACATGCAGTTGAGATATTAGGCATGAAGTTAAAAAAAAAAACATGTTGGCAATCATGCATATGAAATGGGCTGATGCATTTTTATAAGCTATGATACTGGAAGAAGGATAGAAATAAATACAATAAATCTTTTGAAAAACATGGAAGTCAATGATATACCCAGCACTATTGAGAGGCTGAGCTCATATGAGAAAATCTTTGAAGAAAGAAATCTTATGTGAGTTGTGTCACCTGAAAATTATGATCATAGAGTTACACTGGAGTATGGGACAAACTCTGAAAGTGCTATAAAAAAAAAATCTCTTTGATGTCCTTTTTTTATGAAGTGAACGTGAAGCAGTTCACTGAAATTTGCGTGGAAATTATTTTGCGTTGCCTCAACTTTAGTTATACTCCGACTCCAGCTCTTTGTTACATTTGTTGTAATGTTTGAGGTGGGGAGAGGGAGGGCGGAGGAGGAAAGGGGGATTGAGCTGAAAATATCCTTCAGGAATGATGTTCAAAGTTGTGCTTTGCCCAAAGAATGCAGTTGCAGTCCTCGCAATGTTGGCTCTGTATCTAGCTCATATTGTTCCTTAGTTTACAGTCAGATGTTTTTATCTGATTCTCCCCCAGGATACTTGCAAGGCCTATGAGGTCCAGAACAAGTTTTTGACCAAAGAAATTTTGGAACTCAATGCCCTGAGACAGCATGATGAGGCAAGGGAGAGGCTACTCAAAATGTGAGCATTTCCCACTCCTATTTGTGACATATTCTGTCCGAATTTTTTGGATAAAAAAATAGAAAGCAATACTGACAGACTGATGTCTGAACAATGGGATAGACAGACAGACAGAAAAATAGAGAGACAGATACTACAACAGAAAGAAAAAAAGAGGGAGCCTGAGTGAATGAGTGAATGGATGGGAGTGAGTGAGGTCTGTCACTCGAGCAATCTGTTTGTGCATCTGTCTGTCAGTTTGTCTATCACTTGCTTATTTTATCAGCCAATCAGTCAATCAGTGCATCAGTCAAGAAGACAGGGAGGGAGGGCAAAATTTAACAAGGGAGGGAAGAAAGGTATAGAGTGAGTGAGGGATAGATTAAGACATAAGCAAACAAGTGTAGTAACATTCTAGAATACCGTGAATTAAATTCTATTCAAAGCCTGAAACAAATTTTTTCATTGTTATTTGACAGGAATGTGGCCAAACTAGAAGCTCAGTATTACCAGACCCGCAGCAAATATCTCTATCTGCTCAACGAAAAACAGGTGCCGGTTAGAGGTGAGTGGTATCATCTGTGGCATTGTGTCAGTTCTTGTGACTTTGTTGTTGTTGTCCATTATTGTTGATATTGTTGTGGGTGCAGTTTTTACTGTGCTGTTTTGAAAGCTTTGCTTCTGTTGCAGGGCTGTTGGTACCATATTTTGTTACCAGATTTGTTATTGCTGCAGGTAATGTTGTGGCTGTCTTTGAATGTTGTTGATGTGGTGGTTTTTGTTGTTTACTTCGAAGTTGTGACCATTTGCAGAAGCACTTGTAGTTGTTAGAGATACAACTACTATTGATGAAAGGAAAACTCCTCAGATGGAGCAAGTCAGGTGACGGTCTTCAGAGGAAGAGTGGGTTCTTTCATCAAATGTTTGGCTTGTGGCTTCCTGACATCTTCTAGAACCCCAGCCACAGCCGGGTCATAATTCCTGGTGTCCATCACCTATGTTTTTTTTCCAAGGGATTTTTTCAGGGATAGAGCCAGTGCCATTTAGTTTTCGATCTAGATGTAGTTGACAGAGGTGTTCAAATTAAACTTATTCTATTTAAATCTACCGTCCAGCTTCAAGAAGTGAAGTAGTCATTATAGTATTAACAATAGTAATGTGCTTACTGTACATCGTGTCCCCTTGCTTGTGTCTACCATGTAGAATATAAGTTGTGGGTATGATATTTAGCATGTTTTAGTTAATGATCTCTTAACATGTTTGCATTTTCTCAAAAAAGTATAATGCCTGAAATCTGGTTTTGGTCTTTAAGAAAAATATAATATCTATGTTGTGAATGTACATGATACTCTATCTGACATTTTTTATTTCTTTCATCTCTTTGTTTTTATGTTCAATCAGCAACTTTGCCAAGCCTTGCATTATGTTTCTAAATTTGCAGCTGTGGTAGTACATGTATATGAAATTCACATCATGCCTGAGGCTCTGTTACACCCACTTCACATAGGGCTTAGTTCATCCTGTTCTTTCAGTTTTATTCTGTATCTCTGCATTCTTATTTGCAATGAAATTCGGATGATGTCTGAATTTTTTTCTCTGTCTCTTTGATGTGATGTTGTTTTTTTTAAGTGACCGTGATATTGTGATATTGTTATGTTGTTCGGTGGAATCAGTCAAAATCCTCATCTAAAATTTTCTTGCTGTTTGCAGTCTTACCCCCTTTCCCTCCCCGCCCCCCCCCTCCCCCGCCCCCCGCCCCAACACCACTTCCCTCCCTACCCCCACCCCTCCATCTCCAGCCCCTCCTCCAAAAGAGTGGGGGGGAAAGTTTGCCAATTTAAAAACAACAACAACTGTTTCCTCTTCAAACTGGAAACATACACACACTAGAAAATCCCAGCTGCGAACTGTGTAAGATTACTGATTTTGATTTCCATCTGTGACGTTGTATGCCTCGCTGATCTTGAAGTGCTGAAAACGTCGAATTGAGGAGATTGAATAACCTTGTGCTCATTGATTTTTAATAACTCATCATTCATGTGGAAATTTTGCCGATTTATTGTATATTTATGTAAATAGAAAGTATATCGATATGTTTGAATGTATAGTGTTTTCAAAGTTTGTTAAGACGGCTCATGCAAAAAGGTAGAAAGGTACTGGACTTGCGTCAAATTCGTACTTTATATTGCCTAAGATTGTCTACCTTTGATCACTGTACTGTCACATTCACATAACCATACTCAGCTTGCCGAGGTGAAAGGGGAGATAACTGATTTAGTTTTTCACGCGGGCCATGTGGGAGACGAAACTTGTACGCATAACGGATCATTTGATTCCTTTTGTCTTCGTGAGACAGACTCCATCCCGAGTGTGTCTGCTTCATTTCCAAAACATTTTTTTTTCAACAAGCTCTGCTCCTCACATTTCTTGATGATCACTATTTGGCCTGTTGTGAGCTCTGTTATAGATTAGACATTTGCATATTGTGTAGTGTGCATAAACTTGTGAGTGAGTATAACATTGTCACAGATAGTCACAGAAACGTGGATGAACATGGAATTGTACGTGAGTGCAGGGCAATGGACATCCTATTTCTATACAATTTTGGCCGAGGATGGCATGGCCTGAAACAGAAGATCAACCAGAAAAGCAACGATCTTTTGCGGCCGAAATGGTGGAGCATCTTTGTATTGTCTCTGCATAAAAATCAATGTCCTTTTTAAGCTGTTTTTGAAGGTCAAACTACATAATATTATTAAGATAATTTTACGTTGCCGACTAGTCAAGGTAGGTCTCAGATCTAATTGTTTAAACAATTTCTCAAATTTGACATTCAAGTGGCTAATAGTACTGTCAAAACCAGGCGCGTAGAAGTCGAAGATGTATTGGAAAATTATAGATGCTTACACTGCATAGAGACAAATTAATCAGAGCAAACTTAATGGGGTAACATTTAAGGAATGTGTAATTGTGACAGCAGTAATAATTAACACGAGACTCCAACAGTTGGACAAAAGAGGAGACAACAAAACAAGGCCATAAATCCGCCATCCAACCCTGTCTGCAACAATTGTGGTAGATAATGCACGGATTGGACCGCTGAGCTGAGCCACTCCAGACAGTTATCCCAACGGGACTGAAATGACTAAAACAGAGCGCAGCCATTGTTTAACGAGGCAAAAGGAGCCTACTAGTGATTAACACACATCTCCTTTCTTGCTCTTCTTGCATGAGTCAGATGTGCTGAAGTTATGTGCAAAAATGGTACAGCCTAGGGACAAATAACAAGAAAATCTGAAAGTTTCAGAGTGAATCATCTCTTGAGTGTCATCTTTTAGAATTAAATCCGACCAAATAAAAAGAATGCGAAAAAAAAAATGCAGATCAAGCAATCTTTAGGCTTGATAAATCAACATTATGTGTCCATTACTATACGGATATCATATTGGGGCATTATAGATCTGTACTGTGCACACTATTCAATGGCTCAGCCTCTGACCTACTTTACTGGCTCCCATTAGTTTTGCCCTATTTCCTCTTGGCCAGCTGGCCTACAACAGTAAACCGCCCGCCATCCCCCTTCCTCCGCCCCCCACACCCCTTGCTGTTGACATTCTTACCATAACAAAGAAATTGATTGAATCCACACTCAAAAGCAACAAAGAGGAAACTTTGTAAACGTCCATAGATATCAGTGTTTAGGTTGAATTTCGTGAGCTAGGATGTGCGTAACTTTTCAGTCCTAAGAATAAGTTACCTTGGCTTTAAATGAGTGCCCAGTTTGGGCAGAAAAACTTTGAGGGTCAGAATTTTGGAATTATTTTGTATGTATGTAGTGTATGTTTGTTTGTTTATTGTTTTCTTTTTGAAAATTTCGCAAACAGCGGCGTCTCCGCCCGCTCTTAGTCCAAATTTTTAATTTCCAAGGCTTCTTTGGCGAGCAGAACAGACACTCCAGAACACTCTGGTGACACTGAAAAAAAAAATAATAAAAGACATGGATTCTTTTCTTTTCTTTCACATTCCCTGGATAAGATTCGAACCCACAACATTCATCGAGACTGACCAAAGACATAAACCTAACTCCTCGGTTATGGAGCTCCCCAAGCACATACTACGAGCGTATTAAATTGCGTTCATGAGTAATCAACTGATGATGTGAGAACAGATATCAGCATATCAGTACCGGTATCTCAATTTATACCCGTAGGATAAGCAGAATGTATTTCGGAGGGCACACTTACAACAAGCTGAGAATTTCTGACCATTTCATAACATAGACGTTGTTAGGGAGACAGGGGAGATCACACGGGAAGCCAGATGTTACGCACATCAGATGCAAGGACACAGTCACTCATCAATAAGTTGTGGGCTTTCAGTTCCCTTCGTTTACCATAGGAATCCAACTCAAAGTAAACATTTGCTTTTTCCCGCCAGACATAAATCTATATCTATATTCTATTTTTGACACATAGGAGCTCTTGGTAACTGATTTACTTTCTGGCCCAGCTATAAAAACCAGAGTCCTATGAAACCTGCTTATTGAGAGAGAAAGGCTCATAGATACAGATCTCAGTTGGACGAGCTGATTGTTTTGTTTGAGCCACTTTTAGCAATCATAGATCTATTGCTGACTTGGCGGTTGGTCGACGATCGTGATTTGTTTGCAAGTTCATCATTTTCATTTTTGAAAACATTTGTTTATACTTTCCATGAGTAAACAGAAACTATTCCGGGTTTAAATAACAGACGTCTTATGAATAGCATAGTTTTTAGTGCGATCATTTTGTCAGGGCCCATGTCTTTCGTTAATTCTTGTTTTTGAGGAAGCTTGGGTTTTGTGTGTGTGTGTGTGTTTTGTTTTTGTTTTTAATTTCAAGTTAGAATATCCTGTGTGAAAGACATAGAGTGTACAAATTCAAATTTACTTTTTTTCAGTAAGGAATTGATTAAATTTGGCCATCTGTTCGTAGATCGATCAACTTATGCCTAAAATGCTCTCAGCTGTTTTTAGTGTTAGTTTATAACTTAGGAAATAAGGGATCTCTTTGTTTTTCTCAGTGAATATTTTCCTACTTCAGTATGGAAAACAATAGTATTTGGTGAAGTACACAAATGATCTAAAAACTCGATTCTTTTTTCGTGGGGAAATTGATTAAAATTGTGTCGATGGGCTTAGTGCTAAAGTATTATATTTTGTTTATCAATAATACATGAAACAGTTATCTCGTCTCGGAACTATACATAGATCTACTTGGCCTACCTTTCGGTTTCTGTCATCGTTACCATTGGATCGGTCTCAGTTTTCTTGATGAATACAACTTTTCAACAGTAGCATCGAAGACAGATAGAAGTAAGTTTATCAAGTTGAATAGTCATAAACTCGAATTACTTTTTTCATTACGAAATTGATTCATTTGGACCATCTGTTCTTAGATCGATAAGCTCAGCGCTTGGTAGTTGTCCCCATGTCGGTCTGTGAAATACAAAATGAGCAATTCCGTCTCATAAATTATTCATACTCGGTATTGAATATTTTCACATTTTTTATATGGCATGGCGGGATACAATTCTGGTTGGATTAGATCTTTACCACAAACGGGCGAAAGACAGATAAACAGTGGACAGACAGTTCAGGATGTGTTCATTATTCCTTAGTGCAGTGCGTGGGTTCAGTGCAGTATTGTGCTTAGTGCGAAACTATCCTCAGTAATTCGCGTTGGTTATCCGAAGCCTTGAGTGTGTGGATAGAATATATCATATGACACTGAATTTGCCATCATTTGGTTTTCATGAGCTTATTTCTTTCACTTTTTGACGAAATTAATAGTGTCAGTGTGCCTCTGATTCCAAATGTATATTCCTAAGTGTCTGTTTTGACACCGCTTGAAATTGAAGAGCCCATTGTGAAGAGGAGCATTTGTAAGCTGCAGTTTGGCACACGATATCTGTTTTAGTATGTCCAGTGCCTGTGTCTTTTTGTAAATCTTTATACCCAGTGTTGTGTCATATTGTAAGGAGAAGTAATTGTCCTCAAGAGCATAGAAAGTTTATCTTATCTTATCGTATCTTATCTATGTTGTCCTGTCCTGTGTCATCTTACCTTTTGTAACTATTGCATTGAGATATGTAATCGCTTACCTTTAGTCCATGTCTTATTTCCAAGGGTTTGGGGAAATTCACAGTCTCCGAATGTCAATCTTTTCAGCCTTGAATGACATATTATTATATTTGAAGTTAGGAAAACCGCGCTTTGGATAAAGTTTAGACTGTGTCTAAAAGTTGATTTCTTTTTGCTCTTGTTCCTGAAGAATAAAGAAATAGACTAGTGCAACTTGGCGAAGTACCGCATGCTGTTAATTTAAGTAAACTGACGTCACTACATTAACAGACGGCGTAACTTCGTGAAATGAGATATAAACACAGCATAGAGATAGCTGTTCAGATCTAAAGTACATTGAACGACCATTTCGACCATCTGGAAGCAATAGATCATTGGGACATTTTGACTACTTGGTAACAATTGACTCGTCTCTTACTTATCAGATATCGACTCTTTGGCGCTTCTGGGTTTAGCAACATCAGTTACAGATTAGCTTTGAAAGCACAGCAGTCGAATGCAAGAATATCCAGGTTTCCACAACGACATTTGTTTCATTTGTAAGAAAAGACAGTTTACCTTTCAAAACGATCCAGATGAGCATTGCATCATAATATTACGTATTATTTAGAAAGCAGAATTCAAACGCAAAGTATGATTATAATGGGTAGCTCTTTTTGACGAGACCGGCCCTTTAATATTTAAGAGTTTATACGACGCTGGAATGATGCAGAACATTGATTCGCTTAATCATAGCAGACCTTGAACTTTTGATGGCATTCCAGTAATGAGTGTTCTGTTGCTTAGTGATACGTCTATAAAAGGTTGGCTGTATAATACATTCCTGTAAATAATTTTGCCTTTGATTCTGATCTATATTCAACGCAGTCTGGACTTATTTGAGCGGCCCGGA
>JBCEWB010192423.1:6090-24872 GCA_039654565.1 Peronia peronii
TCACTTAGTATGAACAAAGGTGCCAAATATCCTCAGACTTGTCTCTGTTTTCCATATTTTTGTGCAACCAGACATGGAGTTTAATTTTATTCGATGTATTTTTTGTAACTTACATGCATCAAGCGGCTGATCTAGTCAAATATTCACACCTGACATTTTGAATGAGAATCCCTTTGGTACAGTATACAGTGTAACAACATGATACACATATTAGATCATCTTAGTTGTCATTTGTTAGATATGAATATGTTTCACAGCCAGTCAGAATGAATCGTATAGAATTTCCAACAAAATGAGTCAGTATTATTATGTACATCGTCAATTCATACACTTCTATGGGGTGAAAAAAGTTTTTAGCTAGTTTGACTGTAGCCAGAGATATTGCAAATTAAAGAGGTATGAAATGACTAACATGAGAAGAAAAATGATCAAAAATGAACATTTAAGTACATAGTTCTGTATATTCACCTCAAACATCCTGATGTACTTAAGATCTGCCCATGAGCAATATTTTCTTATTCAGAGATGAATGTTCTTTCAGTTTGTGCAATATTAACTCATCGAGATCAGACCACCTTCATCATATTCAAATTCCAATTTTTCTGTTTGAGTTCAGCAACTCACAACCCATTCTGACTGGCCACATGACATCTGTGTCATTAGAAAAACTTTCCATTCAGTACTTTATCATGACACTTTTAGGATTAATATGTCTTTTTGTCCAGATTGATGAGGTGCTGAAAGATGAGAATAAGGCTGATGTGATGGCGAGTCACATTGACAACCTCCTGGTTGTCATCACCATGCAGTGCAAGCTTGGCATCAGCAAACACCTATTGGACTCCCAGGTGGAGAATGGGGAAGTCATACGACTCTACCGCTGCCTTCTCAGCACATTAATCAGTGTAAGTGTCAGCACTTAAATTCAAGGGGCTTGTATAGTACCTCATGAGCTTCGGAAACCCTTAGATTTGTGAACAATTTTTTTTTTAGCCTGGCTTTAAAATTGAAAACCATAACAAGAGCCTTTTAGAATGTCTTTTTAAAGCTTGTTGGTTTTTTGTTTTTTTGTGTGTGTGTGTGTGTTTTTGGTTTTGTTTTGTTTTCAGTGAGTCATTCTCCATTTCTTTTCTTGAGGTAACTTCCATCTAGTACCTGTTAAGTGTTCAGTTGTTTTCCTTGAATTCCATTTTGTTTTGTTTGTTTGTTTCTTTGTTTATTTTGTTGGGTTTTTTTTTTGTATCTCTATGGTGGCGCAGAATTTTTTTTTTAATTAGTTTTTTTTTTTATTATGAAATTAAATTAGCATATAGAAATATACACGTCTGAGTAATAAGAATAGGTAACAGACAGTTTCAGTCCATGACTAAGGATCATGTCAAACAGTGATGTGCAGTTGACCCATGTTTTACTTTTCTGCTCAGATTTTTGACAAAACCTCCATGGGCAAGAAAGGTTCCACCCACATCTTGAAGGATTTGATGATCAGCTTGTTGACTGTTCTTTTGGACACACAGATTGAGCAGCTGGAGGAGGGACCACAAATTGTCCGCACAGTCAATGTCACAGTGGTCAAAATCATCAACAAATCAGATCCTACCAATATAACATGGTCAGCATTTAGCCTGTTGTTTAGATCATTTCATGTAAATTTTTGCAATTGAAAGATTGTAAAGTTATGCAGCAGCATAGTATAAGCAAAGATAACTTACTTTTGACACTCTGTGTCACAGTGGTGAAAATCATGAATAAACCACACCCTCCCAAAATAACATTGCAGTATTTAGCCTGCTAAATATACAATATAAATGGTACAATATAAATTCTTAACATTGAAAGATTGTTATGTATTTGAGCACTTTGATGGCTGATAAGCATTTCTGAAATATGGCGGAAAACACTCCAAGTCTAGAAAATGCATTTTCTGCATTGAGCATTCATTTATAATAAAATTCATGAATATTGTGTTGTTGTCTACATTTGTTTAGCTTTGTGTATTATTCCTTTGGCTGTGTGAGCAGTTTCATGAGAAAATATAAATCTGTGGGTGATTTATAGCCTCATATACTGTATCAAATGGCAAAAACACAACACGAAGTATTTCCTTTTGCTGAGAAGGTGCTCCTAGAAATGAATGAAAATATACATAATTTTGGCTTTTGCCATCTGTTGCCGTTAATTTGTACAGTCAGACATAAAACAGGATGAAAATACTTTGATTTGTTTGATATATTGAAATTTCAGTATTTAAGGGTGCAAAATAACCCGGTCCGATGTTGGCCGCAAATTTCGTGTTGTCAGCGCTGGACCGGCGCGAGTCTCTTTGTGGATTGTAAAAAACGCACTTCCGCCGGTCGTGATCTGCGTTGGACATTGAGTGAGAACGCCACGCGCCAGCATTAATCAGACTATAATAATCCGGAAAACTTTTGAACTTGAAAATTTTATTGCTATTTTTTCGCTCTGTTGCCTCGATTTGAATGATTTCACCCTTTATGGATAAGTTCGTGTGTTCCAAAGGCGTTGTGTCATCCTGCATAGGACATCTGCATAGGACCGACATTTTGTAGATCTAGACGGAGTACTAAAACCCGGTTTATAGAATCTTGTGTCTTCAACTAAGTTTATCTAACAATTACAGAAAAAGATTTATGTTTAGTTATTAAGTTCCAATGGAAATATATTTGAAATTAAACTTAAATTACTAATTTATCAGCAGTTTTGTCGAAACGTGGTAAACATTTCAGCGTGGGCCGCTGCCATATTGGATTCCGAAACAAAGCACGCGTAATCATTCGTTGTGTTTCAGTAGAATTTTGTTTGTTTCCAATGAAATAGAATCATAACTGGTATTACCTAACCAAAAACTAATGATCCACCAGTGAAATAATAAAAATAGTTCCCGGTAATGCGTAATTTACTAGTTTTGCAACAGTATCGATATTGAGATTGATACCCGATAATCGGTCTGTTCGGCCAAAGCAGTTTTTTTTTTCTATATATTGAGCTTGGAAATAAACGTAAAACAATGAAATTTTTGACAATGACCATGAATTTTTTTGTACATTTGAAAGTCTAAGAAAATTAGATATATTTTGGTCATGAATAATAGGCCTGAACTTATTATTATCACTAATACTCACTGGGGCCAGAGAAACTAAAATTTATGTTTCATTGCCTTCCTAGTATTCTCCCATCATTACTATTATTTAATATATAGCATTAAAACTGCTAGTTTTTAAAATTAATTAATGAATGAATAGAATGTTTTTAATTCTAATACATGGTATTAGTTATACTTCAATAGAACACATATTTAAACTCATATCTTCTATTAATTTGTCAACCTCACATTAAGCATGTACATATAAAGACCTATGCCAGATTTAAAATTTACAAATCTTTTGTGCATTTCAGGTTATCCAGGTTTTCCTGTAAAGTCAACTGACTTCTGTATCAGTTTTTTTCAAGCAGGGTGGAGGAGAATTTTACATTTTCCTCTGCACCTCAGATAAAAGCCTAAGGTCAAGCATAGATGACAATTGCAGTTGCGAGATCACTCACTATAATTTAGTGTCTTCGAAGCAAATGCACATTACTAAGTGCAATAATGAGTTAACACAACACATACTGAATTAAGTAGCTCTCTGAATGGTATCCACACACATTATGTCTCTTTTCTGAATTAAATATTAATTTGTCGTGGTTTTTCGGATCGAAAACATGTTACGAAATTACCCCCTTCGAACAAATGTATAAAATAAGCCTGTATGAGTGTACAAACCAATAAAAAATGAAGTATTATGTCATCAATATGTTGTGGAATACTTTTTAACTCCTTTTATCTCTTTCACATACATCTACTGTATATAGAAATGATCACAAGAGCTTTCTCAGTCAAAAATATTTTTTTCTGACAAAGGGGGGTAACCTATTTCAAACCTGTTTTTCTTCTATGTAGCATAGCCTACTGCTCCTGAAACTTATATTTTTGAAATCCCCAAATGCTAAGCTTTAAAATGATACCAAACACAGCAGCATTGGGTCATTTTGAAAATTCACTAATTTGGGCCTGAAAAAGGAATTATTGGAACAGTTGGAGTGTTTTCCGCCATATGTATAATTATAATACATAAGTGCTGAAAAATCCATAAAAGCTCTGGTTGAAAAAAAGCTATGATTCTCTCAAGTATGTAGCAAGTGTTGAACTGGTCAACAGAGATGCACTTAGTTGTATGTATTTTTAATGAAATATGTCTTCATTTTGCAGAACTAAGTATTTGGTTCAAACCTGTCGAAAAGATTACCTACTGATTATCATACTGTGAGAGTGATGCTCAGATCGCAGTAACTTTCATGTTCCTATGTTTGCAGTATCAAGGATCATTAACCCACTGTTCTTTGTGCCAAATCTCAGAACAGCTTGGGCAATACTTTTCTAGTTTTTTATGGGTTGTTTTCCATAGTTTTGTTGTGTAGAATTCTAGATTGGCATATGTAAAAAATTGATCTCATAGGTGTTTTTATTGCTTTTGGGGTTTTGTACCTTGATTTAAATGTCAAATGTGAATGGGACTCTATAGGACAGTTTGTGAGCAAAAATGGCTGTATGATATGTTTGGTGTTTTTTAAACATTACATAAATTTGTCATAATTCATTATATTTTCAGTGCAATTATTTCCTTGATGAGAGAATGCTTACAAAGTGAAACTTGCTCCTACAAATTCCTGGATTTAGTGATCAAGGTATGTCAACAATTACAGCAGTTGGTTCATTGTGTCTGGTCTTCAGATTGTTTGATTTGTCTTCATTCAATGGTATCAGAATTGTTGATAACATATAGATTGAACATTGAGGATGGTATGTAACGGTGGAAAAGAATGTAGCTAAGGAATGATAAATTAGAATGTCCTCTAAAATGATTACAGCCTTCGGCATGTGGAATTTAGTTCAGGATTTGCAAATGGATTGAGATTAATTATGAATCCTCTGAAAATATTTTTCCATCTTTCAATCTCTCCAAAAATCGTGCTGGTTACATGGTAAGTTATTGTATTATTAAGATGAAGTATATTTCTAGCTTCTCTAGTCCATGCTGTACTATAAAGTCAAGCAGGTAGGCAAAGAGCAGAAAAACCATTCTCTTCTTTGTACTTAACTTCCCTTCGACAAATTGTGGCATGTGGCATGTGTTAGTGATAGGACCTGGCAGATCTGGTTCATCCTTCTGGATCATTTTGAATTGGGAGTTTTCTTTCTCAGAGACACAACTCATACATCCCATCTGCTGGAGGTATCTACAGTCCTGAATGGCCACCCATTTTAGCAGTGATCATGCTGGTCGTTGCTTGATTTTACTAATCAGCGAGTGTCTCACCAACATGCCAGACTTCCCTCAGAATAGCATGAATGTAACTGACGTAATTTTCCTAAAGATGAGCATTTCAGTGTATTACTGATATATGTATTCTTTGCATTCAGCCAAGATTCTACTGTTATGTTTTTTGTTGTTTTGTTTTCAGTGTTTGTGGAAGATCTTGAACCTGGTCCCAGACAACATCAATGACTTGAACTGCGATAGAGTTTTGTACGAAGCTCACCTCTTCTTCCAGCAATTTCCAATAGCCAGCTGGAAAAGTAGACCGAACTTGGACATGCCAATTAGGACAATTAAAACATTGTTGCACAATCTGACCAAACTGAAGGGACATAAGGTAAGAATTGTTTTCATAGACATTTTGTTTTTGATTTGGGGCTGTTTTTGTTGAGGTGTCTGTAGTTATTTGCTTTTTTTTTTTTTTTTTTCATGTTTCTTCTTGGATTAAATTTTTTGGCTTTTTTGTAAGAAACATAGTTATCTTTGTACGGATAGAAGATTTATGTTATGAGTAGTATAGTCAGCTCCTTAGAGATACAATGTGTATTACATGTAAATATGTGGAGGTTTAAATTATGAGAATTTTCTCAGTAATAGATTCAATTTGATCTTGTTGACTTCTTATTGTCATTGTTTCTTGTAGAGAAAATGTGGCTGCTTTTATTATGTCTAGTCATTGTTTTATTGCGTTACATCTATCACCAGATCTTAAGCCACACAGGTTTGATTGGGGCTTCGGAGAATTCTGAGGTAGAAGCCTATCTCCACACTGTTCTAGCTAAAAGCAATTGTCGGCAGGAGGACACAACAGACAGAGTTAAGGTTTGTTAGGAATTGGAAAATCAAATCTATAAACTGTGCTCTCAGGCGGATTGGAAATATCTGCAGTATATTAAACTCAGGAGTGATCAGAGCTCAACTATCAATGAGACTTTCAATCAATAGTAATTGTCACGAAACATTTGAGTGCAAAAATGACAAACTTGCTTAGAAATGAAAATGACACACATGCATTTCATCAACAATTCTTCTAGATTAACAAGAATATTCTCATTTTGATTTTGTTGTTGGTGAGGATTAATCACTAGCAATAGCAATTATTTCCAGATTTTTAGCTCGTGTGACTGAAAAACATTTTTTTTTAAAGTGGTAGTGCAATATCATAGACAACTTGGGCTATATGCTGTAAAATAATAAACTTGTAATAGCCAAAAACATGTTAGCGGTGTTATTTTTGCGAAAAAATCACCGTTAATGTAATGCGTTTATTTTGCAAAATAAGAGGACTTGTGGATTTGGGTTCTTAAATTGGCTCTCTACATGATTAATGTTGTTCTGCGTGTGAGATCATATGTCCCATACATCTTTGTACTACAAAGCAGCATGACTCACATACCAAGTCTTCAGATCCAATAGCAACATCAGACGGCTGACTAGAAAAGCCTGTCAGTTTGAACTGCTAAAAATTAGAGAAGCTACTGAAGAAAATGACCAAGGAGGTGCCGATGACACAATTTTGGATGAAATAAATGATGTGGAGCCAGACTGGTAAGAACTTGAATCGAAGTGACATATTTTTATTGTGAACCGATTCTCGATAAAGTTTATCCGATCTAGATTTACAAGCTAGATCTACATGTATTTCTAAATCTAGATGTAAAATTACATCTTTAGACCTCATGACAGAGATATATCCTGACAGCAGCAGTCGTCAAGATATCTAAATTGGGATTACAACATTTAGATTATATCTAAACGTCTACAGTTTAGATGTAAAGAATGAAATTAGATTATTCAATTCAGCTAGATTTAACATGCTGAGAAAGGATAGAGACAGGTAAAAGCTTATGCTATTGTGGAAAGACTGATTCTAACTCTAGAACTGCGATCCAGCCTAAGGCTATGATGCCCTATGGCGGGTGCTGCCGAGCTTGTCAGTCTGGATTGTCAGCATCAGTATTTAGCCTCAGGATGTTTGTTTTGACTCCGCCTTGGCTTCGGAGTGACACAATGCAAGCCTTCATCAGACCATCATACTGACCAATGTCTTCCTCTAATCCCTTTCCTAACTCTAGCCTTTCTTCAAATATGGTAATATTTGCAATGAGCCAATGGTAGGAGAATGGGTTGTGCTCATAAAGATGTCAGTTTCATATGGGTGTCAATTTTATCATCCTTCGTTACACAGACTATTTCCATTAAAGATGTGTTCATAACCTTATGTAACTGCTTTGATCAAACTACTTCACATAGGGGTATATTTATGTTCATATTATGGAATCTCAGTTTAAAATGCAAGCTATCATTCCTCTGATCATGTGGACTTAGATCATTCTTATTAGATCAGACTGGGTAATGTTGAGGGGCAGCGGTGACTATAAAGAAAAAAAGTGATCTAATGGTCACATAAAGTGATAGCACAAGAGAGCTATCTGATATATAAATTGATAGATACTTAGGCCACTTTAGCTGTCATTCAGAGCAATTATAGCTCACTTCGGCTCTCAATAACTTGATCACTGATCAATGCCAAACTTGTTGAGTGGGTCAAGTGGTCAGAGAAGTGTGTGTTATTATTCAGTATGGTGTAAACAAAGAGACTACATCTGTTTGATACTCTTCTCACGATCGTCGTTTCTTTTGATGGTAATTTCAGACCACTTGAATGGGCTGTGTGGCCCTTGATTTCTATTCTCTTCTGGTCTGAAATTGGGTTTTTGCTAAAAATATTTGATTTTGGGTTTCTGTTTTCTTTTAAAAGTTCAGTCTCTGCTGAATACAAAACTGGCATTAAAAAGTTGATATGTCCATTCTAAGGTGTGGGGAGGGTGGTAAGCAAAGGTTGACCTGCCCCTCTGCCATCCAGGCTCTTGCTCATTTGGGGCTCTTTATTCAGTAATAGATCATCACTGTTTCACTGGCTACGGGCAAATTGCACATAGAAGACTTGATTATGAGCTCCTTCACCAATATCAGGAGCCCCAATGCCAGGAGTGGACACTGACTGACCATCTGAGGCGCTGACCACATTGAATATCAAGGAAAACATTCACCTGGCCTCTGAAATAGACTTCCCACGGCCTAATGAGGATGAAATATGCCATGTTTCTGCTGTTTCAGAGTGCAGTAGTGGATTATCTGTCACAGGAAGGGTAAAAACGCTCTTGGTTTTGACCGAGGAAGACATGGCAGCCATATATAGCCCTCCCTGGACCCTAAAATGACACCACGGAAGCCCTTTTGCTAGTGGGGGCAGGGAAGCGAAAATGGAGGAAAAATGGGAGTAGGGGGAAAAGAAGGGATAGTAATCGTGGAAAAAGGTCTAGTTGGTGAAACAAACGTGTTGGGGTTGAAAGTCCGATCAAAAGCTCTTTTCGGCTGTTTTTCTCTTTAGCGAAAAAAACTTTAAATGTATTTTTTCTCAAAATGCATTTTTTTAGCACAAATATGCAATCTACTTTTTTATTTATGGAGCAATTGCCATGAAATTTGGCATGAATGCAGAACAAAACAATATCTAAATTTTGTCAGGAGGGATTTTTGATATCGTTTTAAGTTTTTGAGAAATTTGAGATTTTTTCACATAAAAAATTACAAAAATTGTAGGAAAAAAAAACTAAGCACTTTATCAAAAATCTGTCCTGACAAAATTTAGATATGGAATGGTAAAATATATACACAAAATTACAAGCACATGGTTTGGAAAAGTTCAGAGCCTATCGCAGGTAAAGTTATGCAATATTGGGTAGCAAAATCCAAGATGGCGGCTGTTGCCATGGCAAGCATGAGTGATTTTGAATTTTTTTCGATTGTTTTCCTCCAATTTGACCATGCCGAATTCAATGGTAATGGTTAAAATCATCTCCCCCCAACGGTTTCCAAAATGACTCCCAGGACCCCCCACCCCCCTCTTAAGAGGATTTCATCTTTGGGCATGGAATTTCTCACTGTTCTATTAGGTCCAGTTTCCTTTACCTTTTGAAGGAGTGTCTATTGAGCTACACATACTTATTATAGTGATAATTTGACCAAACTGGGGCCAATAAACTCCAAAAGAAATATGACAGGGCAACGAGGAGCCCCTGCGAATAAATACGGGGGTCGCATGCAGGGTTTTGCTTTAGAGATTATTCTCTATGATCTGGTTGTAGCTCACCTTTTTCCCGATAGATGCCCGACCATCTTGTGACCATCAGTTCACACCCACACAGTACACCATTGTTTAGATACTGAATAGGCCCACTCAAGTGTCATGTTAATGTCCTTTGATGCTGATGTGTCATGCCCGGTTTACAGTCAGTTACGGAAAATGGTGAGATGGCCAGAGCGGTCCTAATGATCCTGTCTCTTTATTGTTAAAATCTCAAATTTAAGAAACCATTGGCTTCTTATTCGTAGGCCAGTGGGTTTACAATAACTGTAACATTTCATCTGCGGCGAAAACAAAAAGAAACTTGACACAACAAATTGATATTGCACTACCACTTTAAATGTATAATTGGGGAAAATTTGGGAGGGGGAGGGGGGGAGGGCATTTTTTTGTTTTTATATAAATCTGGTCATGTTTTCTAGCCATACTTGACTTAAGGATCACCTTGTTTTATTCAAAGTATGCATCTTTCTTTCTCATATGTTAAGTAAAAAGAATTAAAATCTGAGAAACTGACATTAAATGTCTTTCCATTCATATGTGTTTCCAGTAGTTCTTGACATTCTAATAGCACAATTCAGAAAGTACATTATTATAATCTGTCAGATGTATCTTTTTTTTTTTCCAGAGTGCATCTAAAACCAAGCGGGTGTCCAAGACCCATGAGCTGCTGACAGAAATATTCAAGAAAATTGGCAGAAAAGAGAATACTAGAGAGGTAAGTCTTCTAATCATCATCTCATACAGATTCATCAATTAGCAGTGACAGTACTTGTGTTACTGAACAGTGCACATGAGGTGCACTATTGATTAGAACCATAACAAATTGTCATTGACAAACTGAAAAAAAAAATTGTTGGAATACAATATAATTCATGAAATGAGAAAAGAATTACTGTATTTTTATAGTTTTGGATAAATAATTTTCTTCTGATCATCAGCAGTCCTATGATGCTGTGTAGACCAAATCTGTGTCAAATGCATGAGCATTTCGATGAATAGCATATTGTGAAGAGCAGCATATCTATCCAGAAACTGAAATATTGCGTACAGTGTTTGAAAAATTCCTTTTCCATTGGTCTTGATGTAGCATTTCTTAACACTTTGAACCCTGGTCACCAGTACCTGAAAAACCCCTGTCCCTGGCCCCCTGGGCCGAAAACGCACATTTCTAGTATTATCTAATTCAAGTGGCAATAACACAAACACTGTTGAAGATATGGCCAAGACAGTTGAAAGAGATATTATACAAATGTTTTTATTACCTTCAGTGCCAGTATTCTACTTTGTTATGCCACTCTGACCAGCGGCCGCGTAGGACTGGGGTACATGTGTCAGCCCGGTCTACCGGACTGTGGGGAATTTGACACAGAGCTGAAGGGTTCAACAGGTTAAAATGTATTTATGATATAGTCATGAGCTCCTATTATCATTTACATTGTTAATTACTGAAATTAGTATTGTACATCACATAACTATTATTCACAGGGATTAAATGACCTGTTTGACTTCAAGAAGAAATACCCTGAAGCTGATGTTGAACCATTCTTGAAAAAGGCTTCTCCACACTTTCGAAAATACATCAACAATATGTTATCAGAGATAGAGGAAGAGAGACGAGGAAAGAAATCTGCAGGTAAGTTTCAAAGAGGCTATTGTTTATTATAAAGATGTAATGTAAAGATGTTCATGCTGTATTGTACACACACAAAAAAACCAATGCAGTGAAATATAGTTGTTTGATTAACTGATTAAAGATCTGGCTTAAAAGTCAGTGATTTTTTAAATTTCTTCCCTGCTAGGAAAAGGAAACAGGTTCTTTCATTTGCTAGATTTTGTAATGTTGCACATTTTCACACAATTTTAGGGAATTGTTGAAGTAATCATTTACTTTTGAAATGGAAATAGAATAACATAAACAAAAACTGTGAGGAATATTCTCATATCATCAGCTGTTAGATAAATCTTTAGAGATCTTCTCTCGACCACTTAACATAAAGATCATTACTGGATCTCTTTCTAGGTGACAATCCAGGTATAGGGTTCAACAACAGTTCTGATGATCTAGTAGGTAACACTACAGGATCTTCAGAAGATGATCTTCCAGATGTAGATTTCTACAGAGAGAAGTTGCGAGAGCTGAGAGCAAGATGTGGCCTAGATTCTAATTCTGCAGAAGTAAGCACATCATGTCCTTGGCGTTAATTTTAGTGAAATTTCAGGGTTATGTCTCTGAAAGACGAATATCCAAATGCTTCAATGGTTCGTGGCCTTGATTTATATCTGAAATTGAACAGTTTACTCCCATTTTGTAATTTTTTTTTTCTCAGATGTCTTGAACAGTACAGTGGAACCCTGATAACACATCCACCCTTAGGACCAAACTAAAAAGGTCGTATTATCAGGGTGAGCGTGCTATCAGGGACCAACCATTTTTCTTGTCCAAACCCATGCTGATTTTCCAAAACATGAAAAAAAAAAAAAAAAGGCTTCGAGAAATATTTGAAATAAAACAGAGTATACATTTATTATACATGTACTTATTAGAAGAGTCAATGTTCATGTACTGATACCGGTGACACTATACAGATAAGACCGGACACTGCCTTCTTCGCACCACTAAAAAATGGGTGCACCACCGCGCCCCCTTCTAGAGTGTACACACTCTTTTCTACGTCATTAAAAAATGCGTGCTGCGTCACTTGTGTTACTAATTTTGTATTCAAGGTCTGGATCAGTTTGTGCTCAAACACATTTTTCTGGATCTTTTTGTGAAAATGAAAAAAAGCCATGAATCTTAAAATTTGTATAATCAGTGCCTGCACACTCTGCCCTCCTCTTATTGGGTTCATTGTTGTTTACAAATTACAGACAGTATACTTTCGACACTTGGGCACGCTGCATGTCACGGTAAAGCAACATTGGCCTAGTATACGGTCTTTTCGGTACAGTGTCTCTTTGTTAATACTGTATTAAGCTTGCTTACTAAGAGCTTTTTTTCCCCCCTTCCATTAGATTTGAACAGTTTTTAAGACTTGGTAAGCGAGTCGCGGTGCACGGCAAGATAGGATATGTGCACGATGCGCTGTGATTAAAGTTGAAATACTGGTCAGTGGTCATTGTAGTGTAGTGTGTAGACCTATGACACTGCGCGTCAAGCGAGGCCTAGGCTAACATAACATTATGCATGAGATCACACTGACCAGATGTAGGCGCTGGGGTAAATTTCATAGCAGATGATTAGCACTAAGCAAGGACGACTGACAACCTTCCAAATGAACCGAACGTGCTATGCGGATTGACCACGCAAACCCGAGCGTGTTGTCGAAAATAAATTAGTATGTCTGAAGAGGGGTTGAAACCGGACTTCGTGAAGAGAGCTTGTTAAACGGGAGATCGTGTTAAGCCATGATCGTGCTAGCGAGGTTCCACTGTAGTTTGTAGTGTTTTAGGACACTGTTGCACATAACAGGAAAATTGTGCTTCAAACATTTCAGGCAAATTTCAAAGGGCTAGTAACTATTTAAAGTTAATGAATATAATTTAGGGATGAGATTTCATACTTTCTGGAGGTGGATTCAAGTCAAAACTAGTGAAATTTGACTGTCAGTGTCATGGAGGTTTACTAAGACTGGTCCTCAGTTTGATAGCCAGGTAGATTTGTCGTTGATCACACAATAGGCAATGCTATATCTAAATCAAGAGTTTGCATGGGAATCTGTACATTACAGTTAAAGTGTCAGCTTGTAAAAATTTAAGAGTAGCCATCCCAACTTGCTCTATGTTGAAAGATTTCTGTCAACAAAAATATTTATTAATTTAGAATTTCAATCAGCATCTGTTGGTGCTTCACCAAATTTTTGAGTAAACAATCTGATTGAGTGATCAGAAATCTGATGTGTATGTTTTAAAACTTTTGTTTTTGCATTCAAATACCAGAATCTTTCCTCATAGTCTTTATCTGTTTTGTATGTCGAAAGGCATAGAAGTTTTGTTTGGTGACAAGTAGGTCATTTTAGACTGCACACTTAAATGGGAAGTAGATTTATTTTGATTTTGTGGTTACTGTAATAATGAATGATCTCACAAATGTAGCAGGCCTACTGGGTTTTGTAATATTATTTCACTTTATATGACATCCTACATAATGTTTTTATTGTTTTCAGCAGGACAGTAACAAGAACTCTGCGGCTAAAATATCCGAACCCCCCGAGGAACCTGAACCAGCAGACATCGTACGTTTTCATATTTATATTGATCTTGTTGTTGCAGGATTTTTAGCACAATTTAGCTTCAGTTTTTTGTTGGTTAGAGGACCATCTGTAGATGAAGCAAGTCAAATAGTGATAGAAGAAAATATGTCCAGATTAGCCATATTGAGTCACTTATGTGCACTTCAGCATTTAGGGTTAATATCTTTGAGAATGATCAGAGCTGCAGTCAAAATAAATTTAGCCCAAAGGAAAGTCTTTTTCACTCAGAATCTTTTAGAGGGAAAATGCCTCTGTGAACAGAATAGTGCCATGCAGTTTTTGCATTTAAATCATGCCAGGAAGATAAGACTATATGTATTTGTCCACAGAGGCACATTTTTTTCATATTATATCAACATATCAGTCACTGAAAATCAATTACTCTCTCCTTTACAAGGGAACAAATCACTACATGATAGTGTTCCATGAATATCACATCAAATGGATCAAAAGCCATCGTTTGGCATGGAGTCACCCTCCAATCCCTAACAGCTTTACTCAATTACATTGTCACATGATGAATTACTATAGAATAGCAGTTATATGTATGTGCATATGCATGTATTCATGCATTCAGTCTAAGGAAGTTCTTTACCTATTGTTTGTGATTATCTTGGATCTCTCATGACAACAGGAAATCCAATGGCCTGGCTCAACGAAGCAGCAAGAGGAGGAAGAACCTAGACAATCGGTGGATGTCACAAGCCTGAAAGCCCGATTGGAGCGGATAAAAAAAATGGCCAATAGCTGAACAGTTTGGAAGGAGCAAGATTACTCTTCTTGCTGGCAATTGTGGATCAATTTTTAAGATAGACTTTCAATGTTGTTAGTCAGTAGCTTGCTCTGTTTGTAACATATAAATAAATACATTTTAAAATTACTTTCCTTCTTAAGAAAAATGTTAGAAGGAAGAATTGTATGTGTGCATGTCTGTTAGCATTATGTACAGAAAGTTAAATAAATAAGTCAATTTTCATAATGACTGAATGTTCAGTTTGTACAACTGATGCAGTTATACATGGATCAGAGACTTGTACAGATTGTATGTCAGATCTATAGGTCTTGTGTAAAAGCTGATAGTGGCCTCACCTGCTCACCGTAGTTGGTTTAAAGCTGCACAGTACATGAAATTTTTATTGTGTGTTGTTATTATTGTGCATTTTCTCTGCAGATCATCATCAGATCTGTTTGACAAGTTACTACTCTGACTCCCATATGCTTTGTAGGGTATTGAATGAATGAATGGATGACTGCAATCAATAGTGTGGAAAAACTGATTCAGATTATATAAGATATTTTCAGCGTTGAGTGGTTTGGAAAATTGCAGAAAGTTGGAATGATATATTTTAATTTTGAAATACTACATCACCTACTCCATCTGCCTCCATTCAGGAAAAAAAAACAATGTTCATGCTAAGAGAAATGTGCATCTGAATGTTAAATGATATCTCGCCAGCTCTGGTGGTAATTGAAAGTTAGTAGACTAGAATTGTGACTGAAGTTGCTTAAACTGCGGACACTGTTCAGATGGTATGTTAGTACATGTATCATTTTGCATATTTGTGTATTCTAAATATATTCACTGGATTTTCTCATGGAGTGTAAATGTTTCACAATAGAAGAAATAGATGGGGGCTTGCCACAAAGCCATAAAATTCGAAGAGCGTTGTGAGAGTATTGAGCATGCACGATTTAATGTAAAGAAAACATAAAACAATGTGACTGATATTTTTTTTCTTTTCTTTTTTAATTTTTTTAAAAAATACAATTGAACACTCCAATTCCTTCAAGAAATGTTTCCATAATTGTTAATAGAAGTAGATCTTATGTTGATTATTCATTTGATTGTCTGTTATTTCTCAACAAATTTCATCTTTCACAAATCAGAAAAGAATGCGGTGAGCTTTTGTTTTTCATACACATATTATTATATTTTGAAAAGAATATTTTTGAACCCTTTCACGGGCGCCAAATGCTCAAATGTTTTTGTTAAAAAAAAAAAAAGAAAAAAAATAATAGTTACTCATAGATTTAAGTCATTATGTCCTTGCATTTAAACCATTATTTGAAAATTTTCACATAAATAATATTGCTAATTACTTAGCCTTCTAAATACCTCTACATTGATGCATAAGGCACAGATTAATATCACTCGTACTTGACATTGACAAACTGATCAGAGGTTTTTGCCTTAAGAACCCTCAACATAATGTTAATTATCCTTTTAAGCATGAATCATTTCCCTGCAATAATTACTGTACATTTAATCATACAAATAAATTCCAGTTTCCTTTTACAATTTCTGCTTCAAAAAATGTGTATTGTTAAGAAATGACTAACATAAGGGATGAATATTATATTATATTTATGACAATACTGGTTTCAGACTGCAAGTAGTAGGTTCACATGTTTTAGCTTAAACTGGGTTTGAGGTGCAGATATAATAGACATTGTAAATTATCAGTTTTTTTCCCACCATTCTGGTAGTGGTACCTACTGCCATGCATTGTTAATGTTATTGATCATTACACTTGACTTGCTCTTCTCTCCACTGTTGATCTTTTTCTTTTTTTTTTCAGCACTTTTAATTTCCTAGCCCAAAACAGCACCAGTTCCATGGAATGCTTTATTTGTAGCCACCCTATAGATGTGTTTTGTGTAGTCTGTTCGGGACCTCCCAACTAGACCAGCTTAAAACTATTCCCTTACAATAATTTTATCCCCATGCTGACAAACATATTCTGCATAATAAATACTCTGTCCCAACTGGTTTTAACAGTTAAAGATTATTCTGCAACTGCAGTGGCATTAAAAACAAAAAAAAACTAGGAAGTGCATGTGCTTTCACATAGTACATGGAATGAATTATTGATTATTGCTTCATTGTGCAAAAAGAAAAATAAATGGTATTTGTCCTGCAGCCAGTCAAAATAAGTCATGTCAATTTTCCATCAAATTTAGTGGTAAAATCTAAGTCATACTCTTTTATTAAGTGAAAAATCTAAGTCATACTCTTTTATTAAGTGAAAAAAGTTTTGAGCCTGCTCATCTGTAGTGGAAGATATTGCAAATTGAAGACCGGACGATCCTTCAGCATCAGCTAAAATCGTTACGTTCTGTAATACGTCTTTCAACCTCTTAGAGGTGGTTATCTCGAGCTAAAATCAGGAGAAAAAGTCAGCAAAAAAGGAACAGTCTAGTAAACAAACTAGAGAAATTCACCCCCACAACATCCTGATATATTTATAATCTGCCTATAGGAGCAATATTTTCTTATTCTGAGAAGAATATTTTTCACATTCTACAATATAAAAACAGAGAAATTAAACCACCTTCATCACATTCAGCCCACAATTTATCTGTTTTGAGTCCAACGATTTTCTACTTACTTTGACTGGCCTCAAGACATCTGGTACTTCTTGACACAGTTCATAATAATGTCTGTTGTACTTTTTTTGCACTTACATACATAGGGAAATGCAGTATGATGTGCTTACAATTATTGCCAAAATTAGTGTTGATGTGTTGTCATTAGTGATGTTGGATGTAAACTGTATTTGGAACAGAAGACAAAAAATCGGTAAAGATAGTGAAAGACAAAAATTGTTCATAAGCACAGTTGTCATGGCAAAAAAATTACTGAATTTCTAACATACAAACATGTTCAGCCTAACTCAGAATGACAAGAAGAAAGTTTGAATGAAATTCAGTCCTCACTTTTTCAGTTGTTTTCTTTAAACTGATAACATCTCAAACCACTAAAAATATGTTCAATATATTTCCTATTACATGTGATTTAATACATCATGTGAAGCCTGACATTTCTTTTTCTTTAGCAGTCAACATTTGACTTTTTTTTTTCTTTAGCAGTCAACATTTCTGGGATATAATACTAGTATCTATTATTGTATGCAAAATCACATTACATTTATTATAACTCATAAAAGTTGAAAATAAATCATTTTGGGTTTGTATGAATGAATTTAAAGAAATCATGTCTTTTATCAATGACTGAATGTTTTAAATTTGACTGCATGATGGATTAATTTGATTGTGCTATTGAAGAAACAGAGAACATGTTCCACTGTTTTTTGGGGTTTTTTTTTTTTTTTGCTTGGATAGTTCCCTACAAAATTCACATGTCTGCAAGCGCACTTGTGCACTTATGAGGCAAGTGATTTAGAAATGAGTTGGAATACAAATAATCCTTTTGTATGAGTTGCTATTTGTTATCAGTTTAGCCATGTTTTACTTCAAAAATCATTCTGGGTTTTTTTTTTTCTTTCTGTTTTGAAATAACAATAGAATCACATTTTTGAAACTGCTGTGAGAAACTTGAAGAAGTTTTAGGATGGTTTGTTTCATGTGTTTTTGTCAAATCCCAGCTGGGTGGCAGCTTGTATTGTTATGTTTGAAAACAGTGCTCCAAAGCAATTGAAAATCATGAAATAATTTTGGAACCTTCCTGTACGACTGTACATTTGAATAAAACATTTGACAATTTCTGTGCAGGTGTGTCTTTCCTAAATGGCACTGAATTGAGATTTGGATGCTTTGAACCATTTGGATTTCATTTCATTTATATTAAAATATTAACAATATTCTCAAACTGTGCACATCAGGGGTCAGTTTCTGCGATTTAAGAAGTGAATAATGCACTAGCAAAGTGCTGCACTGTTATATTTATTGTGAACACTGGAATTTTTAAAATAAGTTTGATTTAACATTTAAAAGTGCCACAATTATACACAGAAAAACACACGATATAAACATGACCTGAAGTCATTTTTAGTGAGCAATTATATTTACTCCTGACCACAGTCATGAGAAACACTTAAACAACAGCTGTGACTTCTCACACAGTAGAAATGGTTCCAAGGAAATGCTACCATTACAAAAAAATTAGAATGCTACATCTTTTTTCCTTAACCCATTACTAGTTAAGGTCAAACACAGTCAGAAATCACATTCTACTAATCAAAGGGAAGTTACTCTACTTCA
>JBCEWB010192533.1:0-24868 GCA_039654565.1 Peronia peronii
CATTTCATAGACAGAAAATAGCCCATGAGTGAGACAACCTCCGTCACGAGTGCTGGCAGGGACATTCGAATAGAATGTCAGGCCGGTCAAATTTCACAATAAAATTATGTCGGCGCGGAATTGCCGAGACTTGATCTTTTTTTTTCATCCTGCTTATATAAAGTCAGCAGACAAGACCAGTAGGCTTACATGATGATGCACGTAATGGGCAGCCCGTCGTCTTCTATCCAATAGCGTACGCATAAAGAAATACATTCTAAGCTAAACAGGTCGTCAGCATCTGACCAGACTTTTGAGTGAAAGATCCCAGGATGAATCTATATCGTGTACATCGTGGTCGGCAACAGGCGGACAAAGTGAAAACATAAAACGAGGGGCGGAATGGGACACCACGGTTAATTAAAGATTTCGGTTCAAAAGGGAACTACACGAGCGACCGAGGGCCAAGCGATGATCCAATCATGAATGACGGGCGCACATGAACGACCACTTAGCATGAGGGTGGGACGGACGGGGTGTAATACATAACACTATATGTCCGGCCTGGGCTACATCATGTACTGTTGGCCTCCTGTCAGACACAGGCCTTGGCAACGGTGGCAGGCAGGACCACTGCCCATAGCAACAAAGGGAGTTTGCAGTTTTCTTGCCGGAATGATGCCAAAGCATGAAATGCGGAAAAACTTGTATAAACTATCCAAATTCGTCCGAATGCGGGATTTTTTATTCCCAGCGCAGGATACTGTGTCGAAATGCAGGATGATCCCGCGTAAGGCGGGAAGGTAGGCAGATCTGGATAATTTAATGCCATATAGGTACATTCTGGGTCAAAATGTGGTTATAGTGATGCGAAAAGCATTTACAAAGGTCAAAACCAACCCAGTACTTCTACGGATGTTAGATCTAGTGCTAGACCTAGGCAGTATGATGGTTTAGTGGTAAGGAAAAAAGGGGGGCGTGGTCATCAAGATAAAAAAACTTGGGGTAGCAGAAACAAATACCCACTAATGATTACCAGACATGAAAGAAGATTTAGGTAGTGGAACCAGTTTGCTTTCTTTCTCTCAAAACAGAATTAAAATAAATACCTAAAAATAAGATTGAATTTTATTTGTTTATATTTTTTTTTGTAATACGACCATGAAATAGTCCAGGGCATCAGAAATTACTTCGACAGGGGAAAGCAATCATGAGAAAAATTACTAGGTAAGAAAAGAGTTAAATGACAGTTGAAAATAAGTTCTTAATGTAGTAAACTGTTTTTTCCTGTTGTTATTTCCATATTGAAATGTCCTATTCAAGTAAGAGGATCTTCTGCAGATAAAGATGTATAAGCTTTGTAGAAAAAAAACCCAGCAAACGTTTGTCAGGAATGTGATACTATCACTAGATATTTGAACCTCACAGATCCGTGAAGCAGCTCAAGCCCTGTTGCTTGCTGAGCTACGCCGCATCAACCCAGAAGGAAGAAGAAAACTGATAGACAAGTGGGCCCCGTTCCTGCCTAGTTACGTTGATCCTGAGCTCTCCCTTCTCAGTAATACCACAGGTCACAAAGAAGGAGATGATGATGATGATGATGAAGAGGAAGGAATACTTGCAGGTTTGTATGCAAAAATCACCATATTTTATTTCATAGATGTCAAGCTTCTTACTTTTTCGGACAGAAAGACTTTTTCATCATCACCAGTTTGTTTGCAGAGCATGCTCTTTTTTTTTTTTAATAGTTAAAATGTTTCAATTTTTACACCTTAAAGTAAGAACATGATTTTAAACAAAAAAAAAAAAAAAAAATTTGTGAAAAATGTCCTCCTTTTTCTGGTAAACAGATTGACATTCCTGTTTCCTGCTTTCTACTCTTTTATCTGCCTTTCATCTCTTCTAGAGAACTTAGTGTTCCAGAATTGAATCAGATCATGATCTGTTTTCTTTGCAGCAAAGTTAATGAGTCACCCAGTTTCCTTTTCAGGAATGATTTATTTTAACTGTGAGAATGCTGACTCAGTGTAATCTCTGAGGTGTTTTCTTTTCAAAATTGAAAGGTTTTAGATATCATTTAAAATCAGGTGTTGTTGTTGTTGTTGTTTTTTGTTTGTTTGTTTTTTTTTTCGATTCAGAATGATAGGGGAAAAAAAAACAACTGTCCTTGGTCATAGATTTAGGTTGAACTGAAATACTTTGATGTGAATTGTATGAGTTGTATGACTAGTAGGAATGCTTAATTAGTTGAACTACTAACAGTGCCATTCTGCACGGGAGGCCATATGGGCATTGATCAGGAGATTGATAGTCACTCATGTCTTCTTATATGTTGAAAATCATCTTTGGTTTCTAGATAGAATTTTTACATTGACACTAAATAGACACAGAGCAATAGATGATATTTCATAGTGTTTTAGACCTGTCTATCCAGTAATATCCTGTAAAGGCTCACGATTATTTAGTATTGTTTCCCGTTGCTTTCTAGTAGTAAATTTGTGGTTTTCTTTATTTTATTCCTAGACACCTACCAGGTTGGCTACATGTTAAATTGCCAGTGAACTGAAGAATCTTTGACAATAAAACTATTATTGCAACACTTGTTCAGCTCATGCATGCTTAAGACAATTCATATTATTTGATAAGCATGTTCAATAAATGGCAAAAAAAAAAAAGAAATAAAATTTGCATCCAATATTGCAGGGGACATTCCAGCCCACAAGCTGTCTGTCTCTTTTGAGAGTCGACGCAAACAAGCCACTGCCATTGTGATGCTGGGTGTCATTGGAGCAGAGTTTGGTCATGAAATGGAGCCAAGTAGGACCAAAGGTGCAGAGGACCCCAAGAAAGGAAAGGGTGGCAAAGGTGCTGTGGAAGGATTCAGTCTTACTAACTACTCTCTGGCCAGATACACCAGTAAGTATAATTATTATAGTCATATTGGTCTTCAGGAAAAAGCCAAATGATTATATTGCTGATATGCAAGAGATGAGATGATTCCATTGTCAGAAAATCTGGTGAAAATCTGTATGGAGAACAAAATAAAATGAAATCTGAGTTCAACTGTTTAGCCAAGACATTTGCAGATGATTAAAAACATGAGTTGTTTTTGCACTCAGTAATGTTTCTTGTATTTCACAGTGCTTTTTCAGATTCATCTTGAAGTGATCGGATGTATCATGCTGAAGAAATTGTCTTTTTCTTGGTGTTTGAAGAAAATGTTTGATATAAAATACCAAGCAAAGTGGCAAAGTGCTGTGACCTAATATTTGTTTCACTTGTATGAATTATTCTATTATTGATATGGTTAGCTTACAATTTCCTAAATTTCAAAAGAATTTCAGAAAACGATTTCTGAATTATGGCTTTTTAATCTCATAGCACATAGATTAAGATTTTGCTGCAATTCTGTGTATGCTTTGCTAGGTAAAGCCTTGACTTTCCTGCTGCTGCAACCACCAAGTCCCAAACTGCCCCCACATACACCCATCCGCCGTGCTGCCATTGATCTAATTGGACGGGGCTTCACTGTATGGGAGCCACATTTGGATGTCTCCTCTGTCTTGTTGGGACTACTGGAGTTGAGCATTGACGCCAACAAGCTGATTCCAAGGTAAAATAGTTGTCAGTGGTTTTAAACATTGACTAGGATAGTCAGTAGTTTGTCAGGTTTGACATATTGCAGTTGGGCTGCTATGTTGTAATGGAGAGGCATTTTTGAAGCATTTAGGACTAGAACGGTTTGTTTGTGTTGAGCACTGACACCAATAGGCTTATTTCAAGGTAAAAAAACCTTATGACTTTGCAAGTTTGTGTGTTGTCATTGTTAGACTCATTTATCATTATCCCAAGTTGTGGTCAGTAAGTTGATAGCTTTTGTCTTTGGAGAAAGTAATAGTCATTGATTTTCAGATCGTGAATAGATCTTATCTAGTCAGTAGTTTGTCATTTTTTAAATATTCAATTTGGACTGCTGCATTGAGAGAGAGAATCATTGTAAAGCATGCAGGACTAAGACAATTTTTTGTGCTATCACTTTCAGACCCATTTGTCATCATGTAATTGTGGTCAATAACTTAGTAAACTTTTGTGTTTGGAGAATGTGAATATAGTTATCCTTGATTTTGAAATATTGACTAGAATTGTCAGTAGTTAGTTGGACTTATTACAGTTGGGCTGCCATGCTGAAACAGTGAATCATTTTGAAGGTTTGCAGGACTGGGAGAATTTATTGCTTACTCTTGTGCATTTTGCTCACTTCTGTTGATTGAAAATTAGTTAATGGATGCTCACAGTCTGTGTAACCTTTTTTTTTTTTGTAATGAATCTACGTTCCATTCGTTAATGTATTTGTGCTGTATGCCAAGATAGTTTTGACTAAAAGTAATACCAGAAGTTATTTTTTTTGTCCAGAGACTAAGCCAGATCCTGAGAATTCCTTATGAATTTGATGAATGAAATGATGAAGAAGTGAAATTTACCTGTTAGCTTATATCTTCAGATGGTCAGAGAGGTGTGTGGTCATATATCTAAATGCATTGTGCAAGGAAAAAACCTGCAATATTGTAGCACAGCAGCAGTACATGTCTACACGGAAGTTTTATTGATTTTTGTTTGATATACAGGTAGTGACACGGGCATAAGCTTATTGTCTCAAAGCAATGTCAGCCAGATTAATTTTTTTAGAAGTGTTATATCAATGTTCATAATATTATAAACACGTAATATGATTAGTTGGCAAAGTGTAGAGATACCGTCTCCTGCATGTATATCCAAGCAATATCTGTTTAGAAATTTATATGCAGCACTTTTTTTTTTTGTTATGTCTCTGTGCCACAGTTGAAGCTAGACAGATATTTATACTATTTACTTTCATTTTTTTTTCTCTCTTTTTTTTGCATTATATAAACAGTTAACAGTAATATTTTTTATTTTTTATTTGGTTTTTAAATGACAGCCAGTTTTGCCTTCAAATGTTTACAATTTCTGATATGCATTGTGTGACACTGCCAGTCAGTTGCCACCATAAGTCAATTTTGGGTAGTAAGGGTGTGTCTCATCAGAAAGTGACTTTCAAGTTCTTTCCAGTAATAATAGGAAGAAAAGGTAAAAGAATAATTGAAACATTCTAAGGAAATAAAAGCCAATTTAGCTCATCCAAGTGAATGGTACAATATTTGTATAATCCTGGAATTGTTTCATGAGAAACCGAAGGCAAAAGACTTAGCAGGCTCCTCAAAATTCACAGTTCTTGCAGAATGAGAAGAATTGAATTGAATAGTCTTTTTTTGTTTTTTTTTCATATTTCATGAGATCTGCTGCTCAGCAAATGCACTAATAAAAAGCACATCTCTTTTAAGAATTTGCACAAAGTAACATTCTCTCTGTGTCTTTCTCACAAGTATTACTGCCCACTATTGTTGTAGTTATCTAACTACAGCAGGAGAACATCCTTGTCTTTGCCACCAATCCCAAGGCGCTCTTCATGCACAAGTTTTGTCTTCCTGATTGACAATAGCTCATTGAAATGACTTTAAATGCCAACTGGAATTAAAAGACTTAGTAGGAACAAAGGATTAAAAGGCTTGATAGGAACAAAGGATCAAAACACTTGGTAGGAACAAAGGATCAAAAGACTTGTTAGGAACAAAGGATCAAAAGACTTGTTAGGAACAAAGGATCAAAAGACTTGGTAGGAACAAAGTTAATAAGTTTACTGGTAATTTGAAACCAAAAACCAAGTATTGATTAAAATGGGTCTAGCTGGCATTTTTTGCAAATATTTTAACATTGGCCAACATTTATGAAAAAAAACTTGAGCAGCAGTGTCACACAATATTTATAATTTGTCAAAACTGTCTCATCAGTTCAAAATCATGAATGACAGAGGGATATTAGGGATGTTCGAAATCGTGGTCTGCATTAGCTGTGTGGCCTGTAGCATATTTTTAACCAGTCCTTTCTCTTTCGGTGTGGCTCAGTTGTCTTGTTGTCTCTTTCTCTGTTTCTTTTTCTCCTACCACCTCAGCTTATCAAAGAAATAATTATTCCTGAATAAATCTTGTGGCAAGGTCTGTGATAATAATCTGGTACCTTCTTTTAGTTGTCCATAACCTCATTCCTTTCACCATAGGAATATTTATCACTTCCATGTTTCCAGCCTCTCCCCAATGTCCCTTAGAAATATATCAAACTTATCTCCTTTCTTCTTCTTCTTTTTTTTTTTATTTGTCTTCTTTTTTTTTTTCCTGAAATAATTATTTTTTATTTTTTCTGAATTTGCTTTAATCACATGTAATCCCTTGTTATCACTGAATCAGTTAATTAATGTGTATTAGCAAAACGTTTTCTCAAAGGCTTCCTAGATATAACTGACCGAAATTAAAGCTAACATATAGTCATTCTTAAAGTCTATATGAAAGCAAAATATTTTACATTCATTTCCTTATTTCAGAGATGATTGTGAAGCAATAATTCGACCACGTATTATAGGGTAGGGTTTTCGCAACTTTTTAAAGTCGTTTCTTTCTCATCTTTGATAGCAAACACACATATCAACTCTGTCTTTGCCTTGCTTCACTTAATCACTAACAGAAGACGGTGGGTCATGCTTGACTGATTGTGTCAATCTAAATTATAAAAGATCAAATAATTATTGAATGGTACTGTAGTTCCGTAATGGACATGATTCACCTCTACAGTTCAGTCTGGCTCAGTCTCCTTTAATTTAAGCCTCTCAATATTAAACCTGTTGACATGCCCATCACCATGTATTCATGTAAGTAAAAGCACTTTTTAACCACTTTATGGTGGATAATGTGAAGATTTATTTTGTGAAAGTGTATATAAATTATAATGGGTCATCACTGTGCTTTGAACAATCATGAGAAAAAAAAGTTTGGATAATATGTCAAACAAATGGATTAAATGAGTTCAACATCAAAGGGGTCTTGTGAAGAAAATTGGATTTTACTGACCACTTGGCCACAGGAGTTATCTTTGAATGTGAATGTCATAGGCATAGAAAAGTTGTAACTAAGTAATTCTTTGCATCAAAGTAAAGTTCATTAATTTCCTTTTCCACTGATACTCATAAGTCATAACATGAAAAATTTATCACATGCATTTAGCTGACTGCATGACATAAATTCAGGGAGAATGGTCTGAATCCATATCTTTCCAATATATGTAGATCTGTAGAGCTTGATTCGTTAGTGCCATTGTTCCCAAGTTCATCTTTGGTGTCATTCCTCATGCCTCTGTTGAGCCTTATTGGAATCAATTACAGCCTTTGCAGACTCTGGTAAAAAATAATTAATATGTTGTTTGATAAACTTATACTAAAAAAAAAAAAAAGAAGAAAAAAAGAAGAGAAAATGTAATAAAATAGAGAAAAGTCAGCCAGCATTTCAGGTCTGGCTTGGGAATACTTTGGCAGGAAAGAGATTTGGTGTGCTTACACCCTACAGCCTATTTTCCCATTCTTAGGTTATTGTGACTTGTATTGGCTAATACCATGTAAAGGCCTCTCATCAAAGCCTGAAACATGTCCCTTTGGCAAGCATAGTCAGATGGGATTAAACATATAACTCTTAGCTGGCTTGTTTTTATATCTGTTGTCACATGGGAGTCGGTAGTTGACACGTGGGGATTGTTGGTCTTTCCATATAATGTGAGAGCTCTATTCTGTCAATATATTTAGTATTCCATGCAAGTTCTCCATTCAACCTTAATGGATGAGTCTTTCTTGTGATCAAAGGGTTTCCAAAGAGGGAATGTAGAAATGAGCATGCATGTGGCAATGAACAAAGTAGGGACTTATTTTCATAGATCTGATGTTTGCTGATTTGACTTATTTATCTCAGAATGGAGAACCAAACCGTATTTTTGAAAAATATCTAGAGAACATTAAGTAAACAGTGGATTATGTTATTGGTGAGGTTGAAATAGTAAAGGACACATACCAGTTAATGAATTTTGGTTCTGCATGTCTTACCATACAATTTGAATTTCAGTTCTCAGGCATGGATTGCTAACATCTATCACAAACATTGCCATTCCTTTTAACTCTTATTCTTTTTCACATTCGGTCGCTGCTCCTGTGTATCCAAGAACAAAACTACATTATACTAGAAACCCCCCAGTGGTTTCAGAAGAAACATAAAACTTATAACAAAGAGAGAGAACAAGACATAGCACAACCTTCAATATCCACAAATGTTTGTGGATGGCTACTGTTTGTTCAAAGACACCACTGGGTCAAATAATGAGAGAGTAAAGTTTTAAAAGAGGTGATGACTGCAGAGGTAAGGGCAAGCATAGGGTAGGTTACAGCCAGGATATATTTTATAATCACATTAATAAAACAGTTTCATATGAGAGGATATATAAAGTAGAGGATCGTGACTGTAGTCATCAGATATGTGAGTGCCAGTGGCAATAAACTCAGGCTAATTTGAGATTGAATGGAAAGGATTTTTTTTCATCACGGTCATTCCACAGTGGCCCAAGTCAGTTGCTTTGAGAACAATATAAATACAGTTAATGTGGCTGGTAACATTGAAGTATTGTAAAGGCATTGTGACACACCATCTTTATAATTAGTTGCTTGTGTAGTGGTGACTATGGAGGAGTACATCATAAGTCAAAGCTCCAAAAATGATGATTGTGGAATGATGACAACGCTTTTGTTTTATAACTCAAGCACTGCAAACTCCACAATTGGCAAGCAGGCGGGATGGGCTTCACCCAATGTCAGAGATTCACCTGACTGTGCTCAGTCAATCAGCTATACAGGGTTAGCATTGAGAGGTTAAGTGATCTTAAGAGATTTCAGGCTGGGTGATTATATCAGAACATATAAGAAATTATATTTTGCTTTCATGATTCCACCGTCCAGAGAGCATTACATTACATTTGTATCTCTGCAGAATTGCTCACATCAATTTGATTGCATTGTATTTCGCTCTGTTATAATGTGAATAAGTTGCTTACTTTTTGCTCCTCTCCTTGTTGTATTCACATTGAAGTTCAGAATGTTGGTCGCTCAGTTCAATGTCCAGACTCAGCAATACAAAAACATTATTTCTCACATAACGATATGACCTGTTTTCATCAATCTTGTGTGCCTAGTCAGATTTTGGTAGGAGTTATAACTAATTGCAAGTTAACATCAAGCCAGTTCATATTTTAAAGAAGAAAATGATTTTGACAATCCTAGCTTGGCAGTGAATCATGACTCTGTAGTTTAATGATCCCCTGACTGCTACTTTGATGCCATATGTTACATGACCAGATGAAATGAGTAGATGTCAGTGTTTTTCATATATGGAATTAGAAGTATTAAATGGGAAAGAAAATAAGTGGGCTTTAGTTTTGTCCAAAAAAAAAATAAATTTAGCTTTGACTCTTTCTGACCTGGATATTCATTCAGTATGTTAATTCGTGTTACTATCTAGTAGGTCCTTGAGGTCTGTAAAATTCGTAAAAATCCCATGTGACATTGAACTCCCTTTCCCTGTCGTGCAACATTTGGCATTCTCAGTCACCATAAATGACTTTTTCTTGATTACATACATATCTATGTTCAAAACTTATATTGGCATGCCTTGTGCTGACTCCTATTTGCATCACATATTAGCACTAGACTTGGCTTGTAAAAATGACTGACCTAACAGATTCAGCAAATATATTGCCTCAGAATATTTCACTCTGTACTAATAGAGATTAACACATTAATAAATTTAAATTTGAGATCCACTGTAGGTAGACAGGAAGAGGTAGCCATATCATGACAGCAGTCTCAACTTTATTGATGTATTGGTATTTCTAAACACACCTCAGAGATCAGATTTTCGTGCACATTGGAATTGAGTATATGTAGTTATACACTCAGTCATATAAATTTGTTATCACACTTATTGGATATCTGAAAATTACTGATTGGATATCTGAAAACTACTGATATCATGAATGGTAATGTATAGTCTTAATTATGCTGATGCACTGTTCAATAAAAATTGTCAGTGAAGATGTATCTAGATAGAATGAACATTATAGGTAACAAAATTTCTATCCCTCCAGTTAGTCTTGGATACATAAGCATACACAGTATGATTGTTACAATTAATGAAACTTTTGCTCTGTTATGATCTTTACATTTTTCTTTTAAGTCTCTTTCCAGCCTACGAACAACGGTGTAGCTTTGTAGTTAATTTTTTAACATAGCCCTCCATTTTTAATTTTTTTTTTTCCATTTAATTTTCTGTGTTCTCATTGATGTGACATCTCTAGCTCCTCCTCTGAAAGCGAGTTCATTTTTGCTTTTTAACTATGAGATGCGACACAGTGAAATCAGACTCTCATCAGATTTTGAGCATATGGAGTTATTGGTATCACTTTGAAGATTATTCATATCCCTTTCATTGTGTGAAAAAAGTTATATTCAGCCATAAGTAAAATTCAAGATAGTGGCAGTTGAAGAGGATGGGGTGACCTGTTGCTGCTGCTGAATTTAGTGAGGAAATGGCCGATCACCTTTGTTAATCCTTGTTAACCCATATTAGATCATGCTACTCAATGACAAGTTTTGTGCTTTTACTCAATCTGTTTCAACAATTTTAACTCTGAAATGCATTTTTAGATTGATATGGAAGGGTTCTGTGAAAGAAAATAAAAAATATTGCATCAAAAATTCATTCCTGTTGAAAAATATGTGATTTCTTGGGTCGCTTCAGTTTGACAAGGACCTGATTTCATTGTGTCATATATCATATGCATTTAATGTTCTCTTTATCTGAATTACTCCCATACCTCTGGACAACCTCATTTTAAATTTTCAGCATCTTCCTGTTTCAGCAGAAATTGTTTACGTGTAGTTTTAGCTCATAGGTAGATCTACAGGTGTTACTGATTGCAAACAGTGGAAAGAGAATCTTGCAAAAGGTGTCAAAGGGCTCAGCACAGTTACCACCAACATTGTGTGGAACAGATTTTTTTGTGCTAATATGGTGCTGCAAAATGACACACTTTTGTTGTAATGATTCATTTCAGTGGTTTATAGAAGGAGAATTGTTAATTTTTATTGTTTATGATAATTCATCCTTCTTGAATCTGAAATTTGTAGTATTTTAGAGTTGCAGGAGAATTGTTAACTTTTACTGTTTATGACATTTCAGCTTTCTTGAAACTGAAATTAGCAGTGTTTTAGAGTTGTTTGATTGTGGTCTTTCATTGTCTTCAATCATATGACAATAGGAAAAAATGTATATCAATCAAATGTCCTTCTCTGCCATCATTTTGATAAGAGATCAGTCAACAAACTGTTTTTCAGTCAATTTCCATCACCATTTTTTGCCTCAAATCTCAAACACCTGTCCCATAATTCAACTCCACCACCTCTTGTTTTTCTTACCTGTGTGTCTAGCTTTTAAATGCATTTCTGTATATTTACTAGGAATGTCTTTACTTCTGATTTTTGATTTGCTTGTTTATTTAATTATTTACTCAATTATTTATTCATTCAGTTATTTATCTGTGTTTTCCTATTTATATAGAGTGTGCAAACTATTCAAAATAAAAGTTTCAGAGTTACATCCACTTGTTGTATTCATTTGAAAAAACAAAGACAGTTGTAAATATTTGCCCAACGTTAGACCACACTGTGACTCATGGCAAATTGAATTTTTTATCATTTTTGCTTGTTTTGCGTGAATAAGGCATACACTTCTCATATGAGTTAAGATCAGTCCCGCATCATACTAAATTTTCTTGCATTGTGATTTGAATAGTCCAAAAAGAAGGAGGGCACTGTAAGTATCGATAATAGAAAAATGTTTGGGTTTAGAAAATTATGGGATATATTTTGTTTAATATTTGAACATTTTTAAGCTTTCTTGGGAAGGTATCATAAATTGTTGCTTTGTTTTGTTTGTTGGTTGTTTTGTTGTTTTCTTTGTACCAATGGAACTTTGAACAGGAAATCCTATCTTATTTTTTGCCTTTTCTTTTGTACATGTTTTGTTGTTTGTAATTGTCATTGATTTGTAGTCGTCAATTTCTGACATCGGTGACAGAGCTAGTGTTGTAGGTGTATAGTCTGTGGGAAGGGGGAGAGAAAATTATTTGGGGGAGGGATAAGGGAGAGGTTTGAGAGAGTTTGTAAGAGGTCATTTATTCAACCACTTTGCGAAAATATCAGCATTTGAAAAGTGACCAGGTTATTCTCAAAATCTGAGCATTGATTACTGGATAGATGAAACATTTGATTCTCTGTTATTTGAATTTCAAAAGTGCTACTGTGTGCCTGAGCAAATTCTTTGATCTTAGCAGTCAAATATTTCCCTAGAATAACTGGTGATCAGGTTTAATTAGTAGAGTAAATCTTGCTGAGTGGCAAAACAGGAGAATGTGTTAGATCAACTATAGAAAAATGAACATAACATTTTGATTACGAAAGAAGAACAAAAAAATGAAAGATCAGTTGTGTCGAGTCTGCCATGTTTTGCCATAAAAAAGTTCTTTTGAATAGTTTGGGACATCAAATTTGAAGGGACTGGATCTTGACTATGCAAGATTTTGATGAAAAATATATGTAAGTTGTTGAGTTTTTTCGTTATCATATTTTTAGTTTGTCGTAATCATTTTATTCTTCATGGGTCATTAGGATATTTAAACACTTGCTTCCTCAGTTTTTTTTGTTTTTTTTTTGCCATTCACATTTGGCAGGATTTTGATGTAAAGACTAGACATCTTGGATACACATTCACCAGTGTAGCAGTTGATTTTTTTTTTCCTTGTCACAAATCTGGCATATATATATATTATATAGTGATCATAATTACTCTTCATGGGTCAGTAAGGTGTTTGAAGATTTGTACCCCAGTTTCTTTTTTCTTCATTCTCATTCTCTCCATCCAGAATAATGGAACAGATTTGTCATGGTTTTGCATGGGTCTGCAGCACATACTCATATTGCTCGGTAGACTTTAATTGCACATATTTTTGTTGAAAATTATTTAATGTGTAGACAGAGCAATATCGTGCTTTGCTTCACAGCGGAACTGTTCTTCACATTTTTCTTCCATTTCCTACAAACAGGATAGGCTAGCCTTGGTGCAGCTTCAGAGTAGTTAGCTTTTATTAAATGTTAGCTTTCATTATTTTTTGGTTTGCCAATCTTAATTGTTAATCTTGCCAGACTTCTTGACATTAGCAAGTGAAAGGTTGATGTGCGTGACACTTGACAGATTTGTGCGTGACAGTAAATGAAGTTGACATGTTCTAATCATAGTTTGATTAACCTAATGCTCACTTAGTTTGCCTAGTAACTAGAAGCCAATAACACCTTTTTGGTCTCTTAAAAATTAGATTTCTTTCAAAGTAACTGATTTATAATACTTTCATGCACATTCTGTGATGTCAGAAATCATTTAATATTGTAGCTTTATGTTTTAGTTATCTGATGACGATATCTGATGGCTTTGAAATCCTCATGTGTGAAGGAAATTGACATTTCACAATTCTGCCAGGATGATGATAAATGCAGTCTTAAGTTTGACACGACAGGAGCCATAATTTTATCTACTTGAGTTCTTTGAACAAGGAAAAGTGAATGCTCGTGGCTTTTTTCATATTTAAAGGTGTTAACATAATCAAATTTTGCTGGTGTTTCAAAATGTATGGCTTTTTTCATTCTGTATTATTTGCGATGGTAATGATAATTTCATAATGTAAGAGTTGGAGAACGATTTCATGTACCTAGGGGCATGCTGGGTGAATTTTCAAAAAAGTAATGTTTCATGTGAGAAATTTTGAGTCTCTCTTAACCTAGCACCCTGAATTCAGGTTCATAACTACAGAAATAAATAAGATATGCTTTCACAAGTTTGCTCATTAAATAAGAGCATGGACATTTAATTTCAAGCATTTCATGAAGGCATAGTAAATCCTAGAATTAGATTATTTGTGAAGAGCTAAATGTTTAGAGAAATGGAAAAATTCTATCTTTAGCTGATGATGAATTTCACAATATTGACATATGGGAAAAAAAAACAACAAAAAAAAACACAGCTATACACAGAAATATTTATCACTTTGTAATTCAGTTGTTCCACTATCTCCTTTTTCATAGATCAATCTTGAAATCAGGAAGAAAGGGAAGGTACGACAGATCTGATTCTGCCAGAAATTGTCTCATATTTTTTTTTTTACACCCTGTTTACCATTCTTTGCATGATATATCAAACGCATTATCCCAGGAATCCTATACTATATGGTACTGGAGTTGGCACACTTTTTTTTTTTTTTTTGCTAATAATTTTGTTTGTTTATCATTCTTCCCAATCAGTACCACCTATGGACTTCCACTGTCTCCAGCTGCTGATGCCTGCCGCTCAGCTCGACATGCTTTGTCCCTCATAGCCACAGCCCGACCACCTGCTTTTGTGATCACCATGGCCAAAGAAGTGGCCAGGTATAATGCCCTGGCCCAAAATGCCCAGCATCCCAACGCCCACTTACAGAACATCATCTTGGCACGAGCCTCTGCAGAAATTTTACACATCATAGAGCTGCTGGTAGAGAAGATACCCAATGATGTGGCAGATCTGATTGTAGAGGTAATCACATCATTTCTGTTATCTCATCTTATACATCCAGTATGTAGTTGCCCTTGTGCATCAGATGTTTTATACTGTCCCTGAGGAAGATACACAAATAAACGAAGTGCATAACTGAACTTCATTGATCTCAGCTGTCACCATCTGTTTCTCCAGCATTTATTGCCACTATTGTTGGTTATTGAAATATCATCACTTGGTCATGTACTGGTATCAGCAATAGACAGGCGAATGCCATGTGGAAAGCACTTTCATTTTCTGTTGTTTCCCAGATAAGGATTGATAAGTGAGACAATAGTAATTGTATTAGATATTTACATGGACTGTATATGCAGAACACTGAAGTGCTTATGAAGAATCTGAAACTCTCTCAGGTTGTGACTGATGTCCAGATTACCATATGAACACCATACACTAACACTTTTCTTGCCAAGATAGACCAAAATACTTTAAAACCTATCGCTGTGTTTGCAAACCATCTGCACACATTGTGAATAAGGCAGAGCTATAGATTTTGTCATTAAAAAAAAAAAGAATTAGTGACTGTTGTTAGATACATACAAAGCCATTTTTCGTGGATATCTGCATATATCACAAATTAAGAAGTTTGTTCCTAGCAGCCAAAGGTCCAATTTGAATTCAGCCAACTGTGGAATCACTGTTTGTGTGAGAAAAATAGTGTGTTGAATTGTTAAAATGTCATTAAATCTTTGGTGGGGTGTCAAGATTTTCACAATGGCATAGAATATCAATGTGTAGGCAATGACAGTTTGTGCCATAAAGTGAGAAGGTATATTGTTGTATTACCACATTGTTTGCTGTTAGGAAAGGAATTCCAGTGTAAGGTATGATGAGCAAATCTTTGACCCCCTGATACTCTAGAGTGTTGTCAGCATGTTACATTTTATTCTATTCTGTTACAGGCCATGGATGTCACTATGTTCTGCCTGGACCTTGCAGCTCTCAAGGCTAAGGGTCTGCCAGATCTTTTTCCAGCTATATGCAGGTAAGACTCTGTGGTATTTAAATATAAAAGGATTCATAAGTTGGACAAGGAAAGAGTGAGAATACAGACAGATATCTCACGGCCAGCCAGAATGTGTCATTAGTCACTGGACCTGAACCTAGAAATCAGAGGTTGAATGTCATGAAGGCTGTTTGATATCAGTATTTTTATATGGAAGAAATTAAAAGATCATTTGTCTCTGAATAAGAAAATATTGCTCTTGTGGGCAGATCATAAGTATATCAGAACATTGTGAGGCAAATAGATGATACAGGGTGTCTACAAAAATGTTTGCCTGATTTCAAACAAATATAATATGTAAGTTTTTGTAATATTCTTTCATATTTTGTCACCACAGCTGCATGCTTTCATGCAAATTTCATGTGGTATAAGCTGATTAGAATGCAACTTCAGATTTTTGTGATACTAGATAGCATTAGAAGCACCCAATATGTACCATTCTGGTTACATGCACACATCAGTGTAACAGTGTCTAGCTCTCTCCAGACTCACAGCAGCATGTCTGGAGGGATCTGCTTCAGTGATAGGATTTTTCAGCTGCTTTAGGCTTGCAGGAAATCAAATAAAATTTTGTTGGTTGGGAATCGATGGACACCATATTTATCAGTATTTTTTAATTAACTTAGAAATTACAACTTCTTTGAAATCAGGGAGTGTTTTTGTGGAAATTATGTAGATTTGTGTGCTAGACTGTTCATATTTTATAATATTTCTTATGATTTTTTCAGTGCTGAGGATCCTGCCCTGTCTCTTCAGTTAGCAATATCTCTGGCGTACAGCTAGTCTAGCTGAAACTTTTTTCACCACCTTTATGAATGGCACATGATAGTTATATCTCAGTAGGGTAGAAAATACAACTCATTTTGACCAGCTGCAAGACACTTGCCTATTTCATGAACAAGTGTCATACACTGTCTATTTTAGCTCAGTCATTCTCACTCACTGCATGTTTTTTTGATTTGAACTTTGATGAATTTTCTCGGGAAGAGATATCAGTTGTTGACAAGTATACCCATCAGGATGAAGATATAGATTTCTCTTAACAAAGCAGATCCAGTGTCTAAAGTTTCAGCCATGTTTTTCTGTATTATTTCTTTGTAGAAGATAAGATTTGACCCTTTTTTAAAAATTTTGTTTCAAAATTATGGTTATGAGACATAGAAAGAAAGAAATGACTTGATCACTTAAACAATCATGTAGTGATTTTTTTACATGTGTAAGGTCATCTCTGTCTGGATGAATGCCTATTGACCACTGGCCTCTTATCTGATTCAGGTTCAGTATGGTGGCCTACTGCCCACAGACCAAGCGTGTATGGGTGGGTGCCAAAAATGGAAGTCTAGCCCTGTATGAAATGAAGCAACATTCCAGATGTCAAGTGAGTTGCTGAATACTTGTTGCTCCTTACCTCCTTTTAGTCAATGTTTGGGGTGGTCATGATGTGTTTTATGGGTTCCGTGACCTTTGAATAGTGAATGTCATGATGTTACTGAATACATTGAGAAGAATGTCCTTGAATGAATATCCTTTGCTTCTGTGAGAGTTGTATTAGTTCTCTTATTATAGTACAAGTATATGAGGGCTTTGGAAGATTTCTCAACAATTTTTCTTTGGCTTTTTTTTTTAAGATAAAATTGCTATCTTTTTTTTTATGGTCTCTCATAGCCTTTCCAAGAGGAATTTATATATGTTCCTGAAGCATCTTACTGAAGGCAGCACATTTTGTTATCGCAGGATCCATGGAGCAAAAAGGCATGAGAATTCACAAACTTATAACAATATTAATGAAACACGGTAACTATGTAAATTCCCATCCTCACTCTGAAAGGAGTTTTTATATGCGCATAAATATTCTTTTTCCTTTGGACCATACCAATATTTCTGCCAATGATGTGACCTCTCATGTATTTGTGTGTGTCTATCAGATGATCTCAGCCCATCGTGGTGCTATCACAGCTGTGGCTGTCAACCAGGATGGGAAATACCTGGCCACATTCTCCCATGTAGACAACAAGCTCAAATTTTGGCAGGTAAGACCGCAACACTGTCAGTGGCAGTTGTCATATATTTCTTCAGCTCTCTAGATGTACTGCAAATGAAACTGTGTGACAGTACTGTTAGGGCCATTTGTTTATTTTGTGCTGGAATAGTGTGAGCAGAATTTGTCACGATTGAATGCATTATATGTATTGATAAAGCAAGTTCATTTCAACACAGTCATTCTACTGTGGGAAAGCCAGGTTGAACTGTTTTTAGAAAATGTACAAAAAAAAAAAAAAAAATCTCACAGAGAAGTTCGAAGGCTTGCATTGTGTATAATGTTCATGTGGCAGATTACATTGAAACATTGAATTAGCAAATCGAAATAATGACTGTCAAATTTTACATATTTTGTGTAGTGGTGATTATAGCTAGCATCATAACTCAAAACCTTCACAAAAAAAAAAAGGCATGGGCGATTGTGAATTGACTCTGACAATTTATGTATATATTTTTTTTCATTTAAAAAAAAAAAAATTTTTTTTGTTACAGTTTTCTTGCATAATGTCATGCAGTTTGCCACATTTAAAAACATTGTTGAAATCTCAGAAACCACTCTGTATTGTTGATTGATTTTGTATACTACAACCTCTCTCTCTGACATCTACAGACGGCCTCCACATCCCTCTTTGGTATTGGCTCCCAGCAGACCAAGCAGATCCGCAGCTGCTCCACCCCTCCCATTGCTACCTCACCCATCAGTAACATCCTCAAGCTGGTGAGATTAGTGTGGGTGGACAAGACGGTAGTGGTCTTGCTAACAGTGGATGGGCAAGAGCTGAAATATTCTGTGTAATCAAGGCACTGGTATAATAGATTTTTTTAGGATAGTGGTACGACAGAAACGCTGGCATAATTCATGATGAAGTTTTTGGCTGACAAAATGGTGATAGTTGCTTTTAAGTATGGGTGAGGACTGAAATATTCTGGGGACCCTTGATAACCAATGGGCTATCTGGCTGGCAGAGTATTTGATATAGCAGAGATACTGCCATTAGTGATGAAGTATATGAGGGACAAAATTGCAATGGTTACTTTTCAGTGGATAGTCAAGAACTTAAATATTCCATGTGACCAAGAAAGGTGCACCATTGATTGGATGTGCAACTGACAAATTATTTGGTATAACAGAGATATTAGTGTAATTGATATTTTGGCTCACAAAATATAAGTGGTTGCTTTTAAGTATCAAGAATGAACTCATTCAAAATCTCCCTGTTTAATGCGGGGATATGAACACTTCATTCATTTAACATCTTGAGTTATTTTTTGATAGAGCTTATCAGTTCCTTTGTTTAGTTGTCGAACACATTTTGCAGTGTGAAATATTTGGCCCAAGGTTACTTTTGTATAGTCTCTGCTTCCAGCAAGAGTGACAGACAAGGGCACGAAGAGTGTGGTGTAGTTTTCATGCATTTAAAATTACTAAAGGCGCAGTATTTTGTCATATACAATGCTGACCTTAGCTGCTGTGGAGGCATATTCTATGTAGGAAAGACACTTGTATTACTGATGGGATGTGTGTATGATAAAATTATTGTCTTGATTGGTTTTGACAGTCAGTGTTAAAGGCCTGGGGTATTTGATGTGACAAAGAGTTTGATTTTTGGCATATGTAGTTGACAGCATAGCAGTGGTATTCTAAAGTCAATGGTACTCTGAAAATAATAAAAATTTGTGCAACAGAGATACTAATATCATTTTTGGGGGGAAGACTCAATGTCATTTGTTTCATCCTTAAACCATACAAGTACAGAGACAGTGACATGTCAAAGATAGGCCAGAATATAGAAAGTTTATGGAATGATGAACAAAGGACAGGGTTAAAATTTAGATCAAAATCAGGTTTGGTGCAGCATTTCTTTTTCATAGTCCTTCCTATGCAATATCACAATGTTACAGCTCTGGTATGGACTGATGAGAGCAAGTTTCACTCTTTACCAAAGAACCTGTCTAATGAACAGATCAGGACGGTCCTGCACTGTTTCAGCATTTGCTGCTTATTGTTCAAGGATATATGTTGTCTCGTTAACAGAAATAGCCATTCTTCTCAGAAGTTCACAGTGTGAGTGGATTGATACTTGCATTTGAAGCAAGTGAAGTAGGAGGGCATTGTTATTTCATTATGTATAAAAAATAAGATGAAGTGTATACAAATGCTTTGATGGAGAAATGTATGGGTCATGGATATAATGTGTATTTATATTCACGCAGAATGATTTGTGATCATATGGATTGGATTTCTCAGTCTGTATAATCATATATAAAAATGAAGGATGCAGCTTGTGATACTAAAAGGCTTACAAGAACACATGCTTTTCAGGAGGGAATAGTTTAAGTCAGTGTTTTTGTGCAGTTATTACTGAACCGCATTTTAAGTTTGCATGATTTTTGGAAGTAAGTAGTTATAGAGCTAATATGTGATTAATGCTGAACAGAGTTACTGCAACTAATTATATCTTCCCTGTATGATGGACAATCCAGGAATTCATCTTTCTGCATGACAAGGGCTGCATATACTGTACTGCTGTATCAGATGTGAAATGTTGATGTGATGTCATTGTGTCTTGCTATATGATGATGTTTGAATGCATTTTTATTCATGACAAGGATGTTGTGTAGTGTACAGTGCTGGACATGAAATATTTGCATGATATGTTGTTGTGCTTTGTAGCGGGACCAAACTGAATAGCTGATGAAAAGAGAGGAATAGAGTGATAAAAGGGAGAGACATACTTTTTTTTTACGTATATATTTAAATTACATGTTACGCAGCCAGGTCAGACGATTCAAATGTCAAATATTTCATATAAAGAGTTGTCAGTTTCAACAGAAAAAGGAATAAAGGTACTTTTCTTTGATGAGAAAATTATTTAGTTATAACTCGTCCCTGCAGAAATACATATATATATATTCATCATCAGTGTTAACTCAAATGCCCAATAGTGGATAAAAATCGGCTTTTCTCTGTGTAGCTCCCTGTGAATCCAGCTCATTTTACCTGCTCATGTGACAGAAATATTTATATATATATATATCATTTTTCATGAATGTGATAATGCAGAGAAGCAGAGACATCTGATCTGTATTAGAGTATAACCAATTGTGTTGCTGTTCTGCTTCAGTCATAGAATGCTTATGATATCACGTAAAGAACATACCCAGTTTGTTTCATATACATTGTAAATCTTACTATCCAAGACAATAAGGTTTTTTTAACATTCCTTACTGCCTCTATGTTGGGATGGCAAGACGGACTTACATTTTGTTGACCTGATACTGTGGTTGAGCTTGTCCCTTTCTGTATAAATAGAACATAATCTAGAGGTGGGCAATGTGTCTTTGATTGACATTTGTGATTTACGCATCAAATGAAATGGATATGATTAGTACAATTAGAAATGGAATTTTCACTTGAGATTTAAAGACAATTTTGTAAATCAGATTAACAAGGAGATAGCGCATCATGTTATTGGCATATCATGTTGTGGCTACTTGAAAGTGATTGAGGAGCATAGTAAAAACTTGCCAAAATGAAAACTGGGCGTAAGCTGGCTTATGCCTCTCTGCAAATGTTGTTTAATCTACTGGTAATTGCTTTTTTGATATTATTAAAATCTGAAAAATGACAGTCAACATTTTAAAAGTATGGAAATATTGTACATTCTTTCTTGCAGTGTTTCTTAGTGGACATTTTGGCAAGACAATAGCCAAGATTAGAATATCATGATGCATTAAACATAAGGGAAGTATATATGGAAACTCTATGGACAATTGAATTTCTTGGAGTTTGGAGGACTGAGATATTTGACTATACTGTAGATATGGAGTAGAAAAACTTTCAGGTCAGGGTACAGTAAGAATTGATCTTGAAAACATGACTTTTACAAAATAATCAGAGATTTTATTTTCTATGTAATTGAATTGGTTGTATGTATTCGCAATTTGTGTTTTTTTTTGTGAAGAAAAATGTGAAAGGTAAGTTTTCTACCTATATATTTAAGGTATATAATATCTTGGGTATGTAGAATGTATTGCTGTTCAACAGGGTACAAAGAGTGATGACTAGTGATACATCAGTAACTTTTCTTGTCTTTCACATGGACAGTTTTAGTCGCTAGTTTTTAGATAATAAATTTAACTCTAGAAGTGGGTGGGGGAGGGGGGGTGGGGTGATCTGCTCAAACTCAAAGGGTGACTCTGTTGTACTTTGCACATGATTTATTTGACAAATTTCATTCAGCACAGAACTAGTAACAAATTCCATCCTATATTGCCGTTAGGCCTAAGCTGCCATTTCTTGAACATAGTAAATGTCACTATTGAAACGCTGCAGCTTAACAGCTTTACCTGACGCTTTTAGGGTTAAATTGTGTGATCTTCTGTATCAGAGATTCTGAATTAATTTTTGGCTATCCTTTTAGAAATACAATGTAGATCTACTGCAAAGTCTTCGTGGAAGCAAGAAAATTAGTGTGCTATAGCAATGCATTTTATGCTTGGAAAATTTCCAAAGCATCCTGTCACTGTCTCCTCACTGCAAATAGATTATGTCTGTCTGTATATATCTACGTATATAAAAAATGCAGTTATTTCTGGCATAGTGTTTGAGACAGTTTTGGAACATGTTGACCTTTAAGACATGTCTCAATTTTTTCCAGTCATGTGTCTTTCAGTTTAGCTTACATTTCCAAGGTTGTGTTTGTACAATTTTGTACCTGATTCGAAATAGCAGACATCTTTGTTTTTTTTATTTTTTTTCTTGCCAGCTCTTATTAAGTTTATGAAATGTTTCATTTCACTCACTCCATATTCTTCATCCCGTCACCCACACCATCCTCTCACTCACTCATTTTACTTATGTTAGTGATGTATGCATGAATTATGATCTGTGTCTTGTCATATTTTCTCTAGCCTATTCTTTGCTTCTTATTTTCTTCATATACATTTTTTTTTTTGGTTTCGACAACTGCTGTTCATGTTCATGTAGTTTCAAATAATCAGTGATGGAACTCATCAGTTGGTCAGTGCATTTTTACCTAGTCATTGTTCAATAAATTAATTGATGTGTCTAAAGTTTATTGAGAAGATATCAGTCATTTCTTGATCTGATCATTGACCTGCTGTGTGTCTGGTTAAGAGAGGATGAGAATTGAGATACGTTGTCAAAATGCCATTTCTGATCATTAGTAGTAAAAGGTGACACTGTTGTTTGTGTGTGATTTCAGATAAGTAAAGAAGAGATAACTTTAATCAAAATTATTTCTTTTATATGTATTCATCGATCATGAGACAACTAACATTAATTTACATCATGTTAAAAATTTGATTAGCATTTGTGGGCAATACATCACAAAATTATGAAATTATGTCAAACTAGTGTGAAATAGTATTGTCTTGAAGCAAAAGGAGTTTTTTTGTTTTTTTTTTTGGCTGTTTCAGGTTTAAAAGTAAGGAATTAGTAATTTCAGCTGTCTTTTGTTGATTAATCCTTCTCTCAGGAGAATTTCAGATATGATGAATGTCTTCAGATGTATAGGAGGAAAAGGGTGATTGTTAAGCAATGTGGCCACGTTATCTAAACATTTTGAAAAATGAAGAACTAATGGAACTGCAACAAACATGTATAGGCTTATTAACATATTTTGGTGTCAGTTATGCATTTGGTGATAATTAATTCACAAAAGACAATGCACTTTAAAAAGTAACTTTTTATTTAGGAAAAAATGTTTGGTAGATTGTATTATTTGGGTACATGAATTATCACAATCACAAGATAAAATGCTGATTTAGTCAATGCAAGGACCAGAAATTATTATTATAAATCAAAAACTGAATTTCATGGTGAAAAAATAGTTCTAATATCTGCTTACATAAGAACTGATAGAAGTTTTTTGAATGGAAAAATAGGAATAGTCATTTTTAAAGGACTGAGACATTGGAATTTGTTTTATAAAAGACATATACGAGGCAGCCTGAGAAAAAGGGGCTCATGGTGAAAATTTTCAATTTTGAGTTAGTGCTATTTTCAATTTTAGCAGCCATTTCTGAATACAAAACAGTTTAAATTTTTCAAATATCTCAATTTTGGACGAAGTTATGCTTGTTTGAAGAAAAAGTAAAAACCGAGAAAAACACATTTAAAGTCTAGACTTTTATTAAACATCATTTCTCGCCACAACAGACTGCAAAAAAAGTCAGAACATCATCAGTGATTGAACTGTCGAATCTCATGATGCCCAAATGAAAGAAATTAACTTTATCACACTAGAAACCTATGAACAGGTCATTAAACAGCCAAAATATGTGGATTCTGGTCTCAGTATAGATCTAGATCTAGATCTAGATCTAGTAGATGGGGCAGCGACGATTGAGTCTCCATCGTGACTGGATTCTTTGCCCATAACAGTTGTTGTTGGACAGATTTTCATTGTATATCACCAGATTAGTCCTGAATAATATCCATTAAGGCCTTTTCAGTGTGTAAATCCCATATGTCAAGGCCACAAAAGAATGTTAAGGTTGTAGTGTCACTCGACAGTAACAAGGAGGCCATTATTTTGTTTGCTCTTAGTAACAGACGCTGATCAGATGTTGGCCACATAGATAGTCCAAGGCACAATTAAAAACATTATGCAAAGAAAATGAAGACATTCAGTTTCAAAAGAAAATTTGTTAATTCATATGTCTTTATGTACATATCGAAAAGGAAAGCATAGGGAGCCTACGAAGCTACAACGTGGTACTGTTTACAAACTTTTATGTAGCTCTTTTCACTTGAATGTCGTATTCACACGCAGTGGCACCAGAAGAAGGAGTGGAAAAAGACGAAAACAATGGTATGCAGCACGCTAGGGTTCTAAGCTGCCGCAAAGTACTGTGTTGGAATGATTGATTTCGGAAGATTGTTTTGCAAAAACAGAACATTATAGGATCAGAAAGTAAAAGTTTTAAAATATTTAGGAGGCTCAGATTGTTATATCCTTCTTGCATAAGGTGTAGAAATGATTTAACTCTAGAACTGCGACCCAGCCTCAGGGCTGCAACGCCCTGCGGTGCGCCTTGCCGGCTTGTCAATCTGCATTGCCGGCGCCACTGCTTAAACCTCATGGTGTTTGTTTTGATTATAGAGACTCCTCCTTGGCTTCAGAGTGACACAATGCAGGCCCAGATTGACCACCATACTGACCAATGTCTTCCTCTA